>CM077292.1:6926898-7006898 GCA_039654925.1 Anguilla pacifica | reverse complement strand
CCTTAGTGCAGGTATAATGGAGCTTTCAGTATCTAGTCTTGATTCTAGGCTTTTGATTGCGTTTGGAGTCTGTTATTGGCATTTGTCAACATGACGATGAGACTGTGCCTATGAAAGTCAAGGAAGCCATTACGAGACATAAGAAAAATCAGGAATAAGAAAAAAACAGTCAGAAACTTCGGCCAGACCTTAGGCTTACCAATATCGACTGTTTGGAACATCATTAAGAAGAGAGCACCGGTGAGCTCAGTAATCGCAAAGGGCCTGGTAGGCCAAGGAAGACCTCTACAGTTGATAACCAAATAATTTCCACCATAATGAAGAAAAACCCCAAACAGCTGTCCAACAGATCAGAATCACACTTCAGGAGGCAGGCGTGGATGTGTCACTGGCTACTGTCCACCTAAGCCTTCACAAACAGACCTACAGAGTGTATAAAAAATATGCTATGTATAAAACATCCTGCAATTTCCACATGGTGAAAACAAAATGCATTAAAATATCCTTTAAAAACTGGGAATCTGCACTTCAACCACATTGAATTGTTTTATTATAAATCTAAAATTGTGGAGTACGGAGCCAAATCAAGAAAAAAAGATTTAATTGTCCCAATCGTTATAGAGGGTTCTGTGTGTAGAGATTTCTCTTGTGTGCATAGTTATGGTAAAACAGGTCCCCAGTACGCTCATCTGTGCCTTCTTGCTGCAGGCCTTCTGGAACTGGGTGGAGAACTACCCGGATGAGTTCACCATGCTGTACCAGCGGCCGCAGTTGGACATGGCGGGTGAGTGTCGGAGCCCCAGGGTATTAAACAGACCTCGTTTTTTTCCCCGCTTCTTCTTTTTAAAAAAAATTAATTTCGGCACGCGACGCGGGGCCGAGCATGTCCAGTTCCCTCCTTGATTGGCCGATTGTCTGCGACCGCAGCCGCGTTCACACGCTGCCGATTTGGGAGAGTGCAGAGGTGCGTGTGGTTCTCCTGCGGCACGCGTGGCGTCCCCACCGGTCTGCTCCCTTTCCCATCGCAGATGACAGCTAAGCTCGCGCGGAGCATGTTCGGTGGAAGACCCTTTCGGATGCGGCTTTAACGTGCAGTTCGTAGGCGCCTGATCGACCAGCAGGGGTCGCTAGAGAGCGATGAAACATGGTCCCTTAAACAACTGAACCCTGGGCAACACAATTGCCAATTGTGTGTTGCCCTGTGTAGCTACTGGCCACAGTAGGCCCTGCGACCGATAAAACTCCACTTGAGCTCCACCACGCTCAGATTTCCTCTGTGACAAACTTGTGTTTGTCTGTATTTGACTAAGCATTGCCCAGCCCAACCCAGCTAGTTCTAATTGAAGAAGGATAGTTACAGAACTTACAGGAGATGATCTGCTGGCTGTAGTTGTTATACAGTGCCATGTTATAGGCGGAAGTGTAATATAATGGCTAAGGAGTTGGTCTTGTAACCAAAAGGTCGCAGGTTCGATTCCCCGGTAGGACACTGCTGTTGTACCCTTGAGCAAGGAACTTAACCTGCATTGCTCCAGTATATATCCAGCTGTATAAGTGGATACAATGTAAGTCGCTCTGGATAAGAGCATCTGCTAACTTTCTGTAATGTGTTTGCCCTCATCTCTCGTGTGGCAGTCGATCCCAGTAGCTGCAGCTGCTGTGTGAGGTATTTTTGTGGCGTTATTGTTAGCCTAGCAGCAGAAGTAGAACTGCAGAGCACCACCCAGGGGTTTAGAGCCCTCAGTGTCCCGGTGCTCTGACCCCTAGACCACACACGCTAAGGGGGGGAGGGTGTGTGTAGCAGAGCATGTAACAGTCCCAGGTGGGATACCATGGCGACCTCATTTGAACAGGACCCGGTCAAAACCTAGTGTATGGCTGGACCTCTCCGGCCGACCAATGGTGTAACTTCATAACTCGGCCGACCAATGGTGTAACTTCATCACTCACTCGTTCACTCAGTCAGTCACAGACATTCGCGTTGCGGTCCAGCCAAAAAATGCAGAATTCCTGCTGTGTCAGTGGGCCCTGAATAAGCAGTGTGTGTGTGTGTGTGTGTGTGTGGTGACCGTGACCCTGACTGCGCGCTGGCCTCTGCCCCCTCCAGACTGCGCGGAGAAGCTGTTTGACCTGGTGGACAGCTTCGCGGAGAGCGCCAAGCGGAAGGCTGCGGTCTGGCCCCTGCAGATCATCCTGATCGTCCTGTGCCCCAACATCACGCAGGACATCTCCAGGGAGACGGTGGAGGAGAGCAAGGTCAACAAGGTGCGACGGAGACACACGCAGGCTTACACAATACTAGGCACACCCCACGGTACACACACTGTCATGCATACGCACACACACACACACGTACACGCATACACACGTGCACACACGTACAGCCATACAAGCTTACCTGCACACACAGTCACACAGGGTTGTTCTCACACACGCGCACACACACACACACACACACACACACACACACACACGTAATCATGCAGGCTTACACACACACAATCACAGGCTTATTCTCACACACACACACACACATACACACACACACACAACCATACAGACATACATGCGCGCACACACACACACACACACACAGGCTTCCACACGCACACCCACACACAGGCATTGGGGGCACGGCAGACTGTAGGGACGTGCTGAGGGTACACACACACACACACACACACAAGCTTACGCACGCATGCCCACACACACACAGGCATTGGGGGCACGGCAGACTGTAGGGACGTGCTGAGGGTACACACACACACACACACACACACACACACAAGCTTACGCACGCATGCCCACACACACAGGCATTGGGGGTACAGCAGCAGACTGCAGGGACGTGCTGAGGTGGGTTTTTTTGGGGCCGCTCTCCTTGCAGAAGCTGTTCCTGGAGAACCTGCGGAAGGCGCTGCAGGGCCACGGGTGCAGCAAGCAGCTGACGGAGAGCGCGGCCATCGCCTGCGTCAAGCTGTGCAAGGCCTCCACCTACATCAACTGGGAGGACCACTCCGTCATCTTCCTCCTGGTGCAGTCCATCGTCGTGGACCTGAAGGTCAGCCGCCGCGCCAACCGCTTCCCCGTTCTGTTTCGTGCTTCATATGCAAAATGCGAATAGCAGGCAGTGCCATTCTCTTATTGTGTAATTAGCTGTAGCCTTAGTAAAAAAAAGATGTTAATTTCAGGCAGACTGCAGATGCACCAACATACCCTCATTAGCCCCGAATTTTGTGCTCCGAGTTTTATGGACATAAATCTGGCCCTGTGAGTTTTTATTCTTTATAGTGGTCAAAGGATAACCATATTTGTCAAATTTGACCAAGGTCAGATGCAGGCACTCAAGTTTTTTTTTTTAACGAGGTTGCACGCAGTGGAGTTTGCTCACAATTCAGTTCTGTTGAACTCGCAACCATTTTTGAACGTGCATCTCATCAGCCACCGCACCAATCGCTTCCCGTTCCCATTCGACGTGTGAAATAAGCCACTAAAGACGTATACGTAATTTCACCCTCGTTCGTGAACAAGGAAATAGCGTTTCTGGGTAGCGTAAAGTGTGTTGTTCCTAAACGTGAGGGAGGCTGGAGGTCTACCACAGAGTGTGCGTTCTGGAATGGATATTCACTCCGGGTTCGCTTCCGGCAAATGGACTCGCTGCCGTTGTCACCATAGTAGTGTCGTCAGTAGTCAGGGCGAAAACTTTTAGCGACTGTTTTCAGAAGCCGATACGACGCGTTCTGGTCCAGAAACGTGCATCTTGTGTATCAAAGAGGCACTCGGGTTTGGAAGTGCAGTAGTATGCGTGCCATCCGGGTGAGTCGTTGCTAGGTGCGTGTTTGCATTTAAGGGAAGATCGCGCCAATAAGCGGCGGAGATATCGTAAGTGTGACTGATTATGTACTCCGTTGTATTTACTAAAATTCCCACAATTAACGAGGGTCAAATTTTTTGCTTGAAATTTCTCCGCCTCTAAAGAGCAGACGTAAATACAGATGCAAGATGGAGGCACAGGTATAGTCCTCGTAGATGCACTGAGAGAATCTTTACTACAAGAATCACATTATTTCAACTTCCTGAGCAAGAAACTCATCAAAAGGTACAGATTATTCATATGAATTATTATTATTAATAATTATTGCAGCCAAGCAATGAAGGCTGGATGTTTGTCACAAGAACTATTGGCTAAAGTCACAGAACAGTCTCCACAAGGTTGTTAATCACAGAAAAATGAAAGAAGGTAGAAATCAGAGTTGTTTGAAAACATGACCTTTTAAAATTAATTTCATTTATTAAGTTAACCAATAGATTTCATGGACAGCTGTGGGAGATGATTGCAATAACGTGCAGCTGTAGCAACAGTAGCAAGTGCTTGAAGTTTAAGTGTGCAGTTGTGGTACTAGTAAATAATAGGAATCATTGCACTGATGGGCTGATGCGTTAAATTGTGTTTGTCCATCACGGTAAGAGGAGACCTTTTGCCTTTAACAAAACATTGTTAGAAACAGAGCATATGGAGCATGCTCAAATTGCATAACTGTAATAAAAAAAACACAGGGTTACTGTGTGTTTGTTTTTATTTCTTTATAGATTTGGTACATGTTGCGAGGTTTCAGTCGTTTGAGTGCCTACTGCAGGAGCGCTCGGCATCAACACTGTCGACAGGAGTCGTCAAACATTCGATTGCGACAGCTGACTGCAGGCTGCCTTATAGTTGCCATTCAAAACTGCACAGAAAATTTTAAATTTGTGGAAAGTCATGGAATCTGTGACACCTGCGACTTCTGTGACTAACACCAAGCCGTAGAAATAATTGCTCTCGTGGGAGAAATACAAGATGACCTATGACCTCCCGCACTATGTTTCCATTCCGTCCGGGCAGTAGTCAAGCTTCATGCGGCATTGCACTATTTTGCATCTGGATTCATTCAAACGGGAGTTTGCTCACAGTTCAGTTCTGTTGAACTCGCAACCATTTTTGACTGTGCACCTCACCTGCCTCCCCATCAGGCACTGCTCTTCAACCCAGCCAAACCCTTCTCACGCGGGGCGGGCAGCCAGAGCGCGGACGTGGACCTCATGATCGACTGTTTCGTTTCCTGCTTCCGCATCAACCCTCACAACAACCAGCACTTTAAGGTTAGTCAAAAACCCTCACAACTACCAGCAGCACTTTAAGGTTAGTCAGAAACACTCGCAAGCACCAGCACTATAAGGTTAATCAAAAACCCTCACAACTACCAGCACTTTAAGGTTAGTCAAAAACCCTCAAAACTACCAGCACTTTAAAAGTAGTCTATAATTCTCAGAACACCAGCACTGTAAGGTCTGTAACTCTTACAACAGATTGCATTATTAGTATAATACCCTGCGGTTAAGCCTAGCCTGATTTAAATTGCAGTAATCACCAAGATCATGGCTATAAGTTCAAATGCCAAAGCTGCAAGGCTTATGGTGGAAATTTATGAACTCCTGTTCACTAATTGTTTCCTATTGTTATTGCCATTTTCAACAAAACTGTGTACCTGCTCTTAATATCTGCAGAAATAAATATTAATAATAACTGAACAATCATATTATTTTAATATAATTTACAACTATTTAATAAAGAATAATTAACCATGGATACAAGTAATTGATCCAGGTAGCTTGATTTGAAACTCTCTCTAGGTTTACTTTCTACAGAAAAGTATTATCCAAACTTTTTCAATATGAATAAAAATGCATACCTCAAATGTATTCAAATGAGCAAATGTTTTACCTCTGGCAGTTTTGTTTCAAAAAAATGCAGCTTAACACACAATGCTAATTTTTATATAAAAATAATAGATTGCATTTATGGATGAACTTTGATCTCATCATCGCTTCTTTGCTCCTTTCACAGGTGTGTCTGGCCTCCTCGTCCCCGCCCACTTTCCACTTTGTCCTGGTCAACTCCCTGCACCGGATCATCACTAATGTAAGAGCCAACCGTACGCACGCACACACACACACACACACACACACATGCACACACACACACGCACGCACGCACACACACATCACATCAATGTCTCTCCACAACCCCCCTGCTGCACCCCAGATCTGAACCCAGAAAATGGCTTTTGAATTTTGCCCCTTCTCGCTCCCTGTAGTCTCCCCTGGACTGGTGGCCCAAGATTGACGCGGTGTACACGTACTCTGGCGAGCTGCGCACCATGTTCTCAGAGACGCTGGGCCGCGTGATGCAGGGATACAGCACACACCCCCCCCTGCGCATGACACCGGTGAGTCTGAGGCCAAATGCCTCTCCCCTCTCATACACAACACACACACACATATGCATGCACATACATACACACACAAACTCACGCATGCATGCAGACACATACACACACAAACTCACGCATGCATGCGCACACATACACACGTCCTCCTACGTGCATGCACTCACATACACACACAGGACTACGTGCATGCACGCACATACATTTACACACACACAAACACATACACACACACCCTCCTACACGCATGCACTCACATACACACACACGCCTACATGCATGCACACACACACACACACACACACACAAACAATCATGCACACACACACATATGCACACATACACACGTTCAGACAGAAAGACACTGCTGATAGGCATGTGGCTGTTTGATTGGACCGTGAGGTTCTGACGCTGTGACCTCAGGCCACGTTAAGAGGCCTCTGCCTCCAATCACTGGAGCCGTGTGACAGACTCCGCCCCCTCCCTGAGGAAACAGCTCGTTTCTTTATGAGTCAGAGCCCAAGGCTTTCTCACCTTATCTGCAGGTGTCCCAACAGAGGGGTGTATGAACCCTACTGTGTGTTTCCCCCGTGGACTGGATGACTGGGCCACTGGCGCCCTCTGGTGGTCATGCTCCAGTCTGGCTTTCCAAAGGTCGTGTCCTCTGCAGTTTTTTGTCGAGGAGGGTAGGGACTGGGGAGAGGTGTGCGATGCTAGAGCAGTGGGGGTCCAGTCTTTCCTTTTCCCCGCACCTCACACTCTGGCCTGATGGCTTTGTGGGGTGACAGAAGGTGCAAATTTTTTTTTTTTTTTAGCGACGTGCTGCTCTGCTCAGGTTCCTGCTCTCTGACGGAATTGACTCCATGGTGCTCTGTCTTCTGTCTGCTTCTTATTTTCACCCTCCCCTTCCCGCTCTTTTTACCGCCCGTCCATCAGATGCCAGCCAGTCACTGTTTTGCATGGCAGTGGGCCTCTGTCGCTGTACGTAAGTACTGTGTGACTCCTCCCCCCAGCCCCCAGCTGCCACAGGAAAGAGCCCCTGTCATTGGCCTTTTCTGTGGTCAGTCAAAGCGTGCACACGCCCTCCTCTCTCTCTCTCTCTCATGTCAGCTGGCTTTGTGCTGGCTCATGTAGCATGCTTTGTAGCCTTCTGTTTGATTAATTAAATTTATTTTTTTACGCTGTGGTTTCTCCTCTCCGGGAATGTTTCGGGTTTGCCGGTGCCTTGTGTTGCGGAGTGTCGGCTTGGATCGGAACCCTCTGTGCCCCCCCCCGCTTTGATCTGCCCCCCCCCTCCCCTCCCCCCCCAGCCCCCCCGCCCGTCCCCTGATCAATGGCATGTTTTTCCACATTTGTGCTGAGGTGGAAGTTACACTGTGTCTCCCCTAGGTGGCGCCGCGCGTCTTTTTGATATGCGCGCCCTGTGGAACGCGCTCCAAACGTTGCGGAGGGGAAAAGCGGGGCAGCGGGGGTCGCCTGGGTTTCGGATCACGTTAACGGGTCAGCCTCCTCCGCCACCTGCGGACTGGAGTGTGGACACCAGGGGGCGCAAGGGAGCCGAGTCTCTGCCCTCCTGCCTGTGCTGCCTCTAGGGTGGCTTGGCGGGAGTCCTTTTTCACCCTTGAGCGCAGACAGCCGAGTCAGAGCGTGTGTGTGGGGTGTGGCCCAAGCGGAAGCCGTGCGGTGATAGGTCACTCCTGGAGTCCGTTGGGCTCGGAAGGCTTCGTGTGAAAGCGCACAGTCATGGTCGGAGAGCCCGGCCCACTGGATGTGGTGGTGTGCTGTGGGCCCACGTGCCCCTCTGGCTGATTCGCTGCTCGCTGTTGTGATGTTTGGATTCTGTCTATCGGATGGAACTACTTACAGCCTTGAGCTGAGACCAACGGTCGGTGGCAGACACTGCAGCAGAGATGGGACAAGGCGCACAGATATGAGGTGGAGGAAGAAGTGGCGACTTTGAATTTGGCTTTATACCGCCATTTTACTGGATGCGGGAGCTCGATCTTGTTGTGGAGGGGGAATGACGGACTTGATGAGCTGTGCTTTTGGACCTTTCTCCTCCTGGTGGAGAACGCTGTCCCGTTGTGTGGAGTTAAAGTCCTGACCTGTGATTTATTTGAACGTGACTGCGATCCCGCGGGAGGTGGATTCAGCGGATTTCTGAATTCTGAGAGCCGCCGTGCCCGTGATTTTGATTGGCACTGCTGTTATTTCCCGGCATGTGTTTTTTGGGTTATGAGTTATGGGGGTTTTTTTTTGTCCGTCCAGCTCACTGGGGTGTAAGCCAGACGATGGCGGCACCACCGCGGCGCGGTCTGGGCCCGTTCCAGGCACGGGCTGCGCACTTCCTGTCTCGTTTCTCCGCTTCCTGTTTCGCGGCCGAGCGGCCGGGACGCCCGCGAGACGGCGTTCTTGTCCGAGGAGCGTCCCGTGTGACTCTGCGGCGTGCTGGGACCGCGCCCCTCTCACCCCCCCTCACCGCGGGTCTCTCTCTTTATTTTGGGCTTTGCGGACCCAAAGCGCGTTCGTGGAGCTGACGGGAAGTGAAGGCCTGAGGCCTGTGTGTGTCTGTTAACCCTTTACTGCCTGTCTCTGAACCCCACCTCCCGCACACTCCCTCACCCCACCGCCTCCTCCTCCTGGGAAAACATTTACCCATAAATAATTCTCACTCAACCCCCCCCCCCCCCCCCACCCTCCCCTTTGTTTTCTCTCCGCCCACCCCTTCCTTTCTCCTCTTTTTTTTGTTCTTTCTCTCTCCCTCTCCCTCTCTCTCTCTCTTTTAGAGTCTCACCTTTAAAGAGAAAATGACCAGCCTTAAATTCAAGGAGAAGACGACGGACCTGGACACCAGGAGCTACAAGTACCTGCTGCTGGCCATAGTCAAGCTGATCCACGCTGACCCCAAACTCATGCTGCACGTGAGTACCGCCCTAACGACAGCCAGAGGGTCCTCTCACGCCTTCCTTTTGCTTTTGGAAGGTTTTTACCTCTTGGCTGGAAATGAGAATTTATGGAATGATGCGGTTGAGATGGAAACTCTGCCATTCCTCATCCAGATTCCCTGTTTTAACATGTCTGTTGAGAGCAAAGCTGTGCCAAATCAATCTGATTTTCTAGACAAAGCTTGTATTTTTAACATTTTTTTACTTATTAGTATGGTCTAGGTGATACTTCCTCTTGGCTAGTGTAAATTTGCAGTGTGCTTTTGTTTTTTTGGGGGGGGTTTTGTTCAGTTGTTTTAAGGGATTATGTTTGAGCCGCTTGACTGGGTGAGATTTTCTCAGATTATCCCAGCATTAGGATTATTTCTGCTTTTGAGGGGCTGGTTAGCTTGGCTGTGAGCTCTGTGCTGGTCAGTGCCGAATTTCGCAGCATGAGCAGGACTGTACTGGCCTGTTTAACGTGTCCCTGTAGTTCAGATCCTTGTGCAGTATGATAGGCTGCCTGTTCATGGTGGTGTAGGAAAGTCAGAGAGGAGGTTCCTCTCTTTTGAACGTGTGGCTTGTGTGGACTTGCTCACTGCTTTGAAATGGAAACTGGGCTGAGCGTGTGTGTTTTCTGTGTGGGTGTGTGTGTGTGTGTGTGTGTGTGCACGTGTGTGTGTACCTGTGTGTGTGTGTGTGTGCCTGTGCATGTGTGTGTGTGCGTGTGCCTGTGTGTGTGTGCATGTGTGCGTGTGTGTGTGTGCGTGCGTGTGCATGCGTGTGTGTGTATGCGTGTGTGTGTGTGCCTGTGTGTGTGTGTGTGTGTGTGCCTGTGTGTGTGTGTGCGGGTGTGTGCGTGTGTGTGCGTGTGTGTGCGTGTGTGTGTGTGCGTGTGTGTGTGCGGGTGTGTGTGTGTGTGTGTGTGTGTGCGTGCGTGTGTACCTGTGCTCGTGTGTGTGTGGGTGTGTTTGTGTGTGTGTGCGGGTGTGTGCGTGTGTGTGTCTGTGCATGTGTGTGCGGGTCTGTGTGTGTGTGTGTGTGCGTGTGTGTGCGTGTGTGTGTCTGTGCGGGTCTGTGTGTGTGTGTGTGTGTGTGCGGGTCTGTGTGGTGTTGCAGAACCCCGGTAAACAGGGCCAGGAGATCCAGAGCAGCACAGTGGAGCTGATCACAGGCCTGGTTCAGCTGGTTCCTCTGGCCAGCATGGGGGAGATCGCTCAGGAGGCCATGGAGGTGAGACCCGTCAGACGCTTAAACTGGGGTCCTGACTCTCTGGGGTCATTAAAAGATCCCATGGCACTTTGTGAAAGAGGACAGCTGTTGACCCTGGTGTCCTGACAGTATTCCCAAAAACCAGCTCTATGTCTATTAGGCCACAACACCCCTTGCATAGCACCCACAACCCAGGCCATCACTGCCATAGAGAACTGAGCTCTCTGTTGACCTGCTTGGTTAAACAAACACTAAATAAAATGTATTTTGTGCACAGTTCAGCGTCTTCCCTTGTTACTGATGGAGCTTCTTTCCTTGCCTTTCGTTGGCCAGGCTTTGTTAGTCTTGCATCAGCCAGAAATCATTGAGCTGTGGAATCCGGACGCTCCCATCGAGACCTTCTGGGACATCAGGTAGGAGGAGCTGTGCAGTGACTGTGTAACTCGGAGTGAGAGGGTGGTGTGTGTGCGAGTGGGGACCCTGTGCTTAGTGTGGAGAGGTGGCGTGTTGCTGATTGTGATGTCATAGCTTAGATTGCTGTTGTCTGTGTAGCTCCCAGGTCCTGTTCTTCATTTGTAAGAAGCTGATTGGACACCAGATGATCAACAGCACAGAGATTCTCAAGTGGCTGCGGGAGATCCTCATCTGCAGGAACAAATTCCTTCTCAGGAACAAGGTGAGGAGCATTGTGGGATATTGTAGTCTGCATTAGTGTCCCACTAGCATACCAAAGAGAGGCATTCCTACTGTTTGCATTGGTAAAGGTCAGAGAAAGGGTCCTTTTCTTGGAGTTTGCAGTCAAATACCTTTGTGCTGTGAGATGGCAAATGTCAGGGGTGAGCTTATTTTTTGTTAGCATCAAGAACCAACATGACTATTTCCTAAGGTGTTGTACAAAATATATATTTTTAAATTTGCTAAAATCTGATGCCCTTTGGGAGGGGAGGGGGGTGACCTTTACATAGGAACAACATGAGCATTGTGGGTAATGCAGTTTTGGTGTCTTCTTGTAGTCATAGAGTACCACAAGGTGCCATCACTGTATCTGTTGTGATGCACCCTGAGGTAGGAGCATTGATTGATCACGCGGTCTAGAAGAGTCACACGTGTGTGACCCCCCCCAACCCCCCTCCCCCCCAGGAGAGCGCCACCATGGGAAGCGGGATCCCCATCTGCAGGCAGGCGCAGACCAAGCTGGAGGTCTGCCTCTACATGTTCCTGTGGAGCCCCGACATGGAGGCCGTGCTGGTGGCCATGTCCTGCTTCCGCCACCTGTGCGAGGAGGCGGACATCCGCTGCGGCGTGGACGAGGTGCCCGTCCAGACCATCCTGCCCAACTACAACACCTTCATCGAGTTCGCCTCCGTCAGCAACATGATGTCCACAGGTCTGTAATCAGTCACCGCCGTCATCGTCATCGTCGTCTCGTGTGTTTGCGCTGGTTTTACATTTCGCACGTTAGTGGTGTCTAGGAAACGGGTTTCTTCCTTATATAGACCTTCCCTTTACTCAAGTCCTCTTTTTTCAAAAGAAGATTAAATATGTTGCTGTTGCCTGCACAGATCTGGCATTTCTTGTTGCGTCCCTCGTACTGAAACGAGATGAAATAATCAACATGTCATCTGCTGGGCTGCCACTAGAGGGCAGAGCAACGTTGCGCGAAGGCGGCTGAGGATGGGTGCGGTCCTGAGGGCTCGGAGAGGCCGTTACTGTACGGGCTCTGTGCTTGTGTGCCCGCAGGTCGCACCGCCCTGCAGAAGCGAGTGATGGCGCTGCTGAGGAGGATAGAGCACCCCACAGCTGGAAACACCGAGGTGAGCACAGGAGCGAAGTCCGGCTGCGCAGACACCTGTCCAGCTGCGCAGACGCTTGTCCAGCTGCGCACTCGAGTGTGTGTGGCCCGTAAACCTGTCCAGAGCTGACCCAGTCAGCTGCTGCGTGTCACGCTTGATACTGGTCATCTCGATTAGACACAGTACCTTGTACACACATTAAAATCCCTTATCTGAAGGCAAGGCAAGCTTATTGTATGGCATATTTTACACGAAACGTAATTCAGAGTGCTTTACATCAAACATTAGAAAAGAAGAACAGGAAAACTGCTCAGTTGATATGGAGGAAGCCTATATCTGGTTTCTCGAATGTTGGAGATGCTTTTGTGTGAGTTCCATGTCTAATGCAAATGTGAGTTTATATGAAGAATCACTTCCCTGTCATGTTCGAATCCTTCTCTTTTTTGTGAGGCTTAGATAGTTAACCCATTGCATTGAACAGTACACTCAATGGGGTGGATTGTGTGCATTTCCCTACTGTGGTGTGGTTTCGTGTGCGAGTTATTTTCCAGGTAATGAGACTAACTCACTGACCTAGCTCATGTGAGAGGGTTCATCTGTAATGTGAAAGGGTTCTGCAGTAGTGAGAGGGTTCTGCAGTAATGTGAGAGGGTTCTGCAGTAGTGAGAGGGTTCCAGTCGGGTGATTTCTCACATGGGTGAGAGAGGCTCTTCTCAGGACTGCTGTTTTCCTCCCGCAGGCCTGGGAGGACACACATGCAAAGTGGGAGCACGCCACTAAATTAATTCTCAATCATCCAAAGACCAAAATCGAGGATGGGCAGGTAAGCCTGGCGCCTGAACCCCCTATCATCGCACTGAGAGCATGCAGATGACATCATTCTACTGCGCAGCGTTTGCTTGTGGCCTGCAAAAACGACACTGTTGCAGTGGACGACATGAAGCGGACGAGCCAAGCAACGAACAGCAAGTTGAGCATCAGAAAAGCAATCGTGAACACGATAAAAGGCGGGCGTGATAAAAGTTGTATGCCCTGTTCTGACTGTGATTAGCAAAAACCGAAGGGTCTCACTCTTACCTAAGTTTAAGCATAGATCCAGCTCCCTGAATCAAACACTTCTACCCTTTTCCAAGTTCCGTAATTATATCAGGGCTGGACTTTAAGGACAGTGTTCTCCTTGGCCCAGGTCGCCTGCATTTCCATCTGCCCAGCTGCCAAAAGAAATATAACCACCTTCAGGAGAGTACAGACTATTTTTATTAGAATGTGTCAAAATGCCAATCTACAGCCCTGGTTGCAAAAATGTCCTTTATTAAAACTGAAAATCTGCCAATCGCCCCAGCAAATTATGGACAAGCTGTAAATCTTACGGTTTCAGCCAATCGCAGATGCAAAATGTTGGCAATCATGGATGACTTTTTTGCCTGGGGATTTTGAGTTTACAGGCGAGATGCTTGCAGTTTGACAGAGGATAAAACAATCATCCTATACCTATAAGACTGTGAATATCTAGCTACTTCGTTAGCTTTCTTGCAGCAAATAAAGATGAGTTGGGTAGATGGCTATCATTAGCATTTTAATGTTACTTGAGTAAATAGCCATTTTATCTTACAAGTAAATATGACAAGCAAATTGAGATGTTAAAAATATATAAATGTCGGTTAAAAAAATCAATGAACGATCGCTGTATGGCTATACAGTAGGTTAGGTCGTGGTAAGGAGGCGTCAGTACAAAAATAAATGATTGATTAAGCTGTAACGTTAGTTATTGATTAGATAGTTTCGGTTGAGAAAGGACGACTGTAAAGTTGGTTATTTAAATGAAATCGTTGGTACGAACATTAAGGAATGGTCAAGCTGTAACATTGTAAGTCACTGCGCAGTTTCCCTTAACGCTCTTCGGTAAAAAAAACATCTCTTTCTCCTCGACCCAAATAAGATGCTTATTTAGGGTGCGGGTACGATTGGGGAAAGCGAGGGATCAAGCAACTCGCCGGAAACAAATCTCATATTGGTCCTGGAGTAGCAGGCACTGCTTAATGTTGAGACCTATATGATTCAATTCTGAATTCAACTTCCGTTTAAATATGACTGCCGATTAGTCATTCAGTTTTACAAGTGGTGGTTTGCTGGTGGTTTGTCAGGAAGTTCGCCTGCCTGACAGTTCCGTGTCAGCTGAAGCACAGAAGGCGACCTATACGGATCCTGCACTCCCAGCAGTTGAACTTTCTGTGACATATCGTGCTTCTTGCTCATTGTCCAAATGCTCTGCTTTCTTAGAAGGCCTCGCATACGGACAAGGGCTGCTCGTTTCCATGACGTCCTGCGCTAGGGTTTCAGTCCACGCGCTTTCGTTTTTCTCGTTCTGCTTTTTTTGGCCGTCTGCAAGTGCTGAGCGTCGCGTGACTGCACGTTCTTAAGAGCTGTCAGCGCTGAGGTTTTTCTCCCCAGAACCGTTTCCCGCCGCCTCTGAAATTTGAATGTGTGCTAGCATTGCATAGAGTATAATTAAAGAGAAACAGACACAAAGCAAGTCAATACAGTTCACAGAGGCGATGGTCATTACTGTACTGGATAATTACCATTGCGGTACAGTATATCCCCAGCACCAGTGCGTACAGTACTTTCTGCCTGTGGATTGGCTGGCGTCTTGTCCTTGTGCTGTGTGGGTGAGAGAGAGAGAGAGAGAGAGAGAGAGAGAGAGAGAGAGAGAGCGTGTGCACCGGTGCATCCCTGTATGTGCCTGTACATGTGCGTGCGTGTGCTCACACGCGTGTCCCGAGTGTGCGTGTTCACTCGGTTGCGTGTGCATGTGCGTGTGCGTGCCTCGTACAGTACTTTCTGCCTGTGGATTGGCTGACGTCTTGTCCTTGTGCTGTGTGGTTGAGAGAGAGAGGGTGTGCGCGAGCGCGTCTGATGGTGCGTGTGTGCGTGCCTGTGCGCGCGTGTCCCGAGTGTGCATGTTCACGCGGATGCATGTGCGTGTGCGTGCCTCGTACAGTGGGGGGGGGGGGGGGGGCGCGTAACGCCCCACGTAACGCCCCCGCTCCGCTGTTTTGGCGCAGGAGTGGATCAACATGACGGGCTTCCTGTGCGCCCTGGGCGGCGTGTGCCTGCAGCAGCGCAGCATGCCCGGCCTGGCCACCTACAGCCCGCCCATGGGCCCCCTGAGCGAGCGCAAGGGCTCCATGGTCTCCATGGGCTCCGGAGAGGGCAACGTGGACACGCCCCTCAGCAAGTTCCTGGACCGGCTGCTGTCGCTCATGGTTTGCAGCCACGAGAAGGGCCTGCAGATCCGCACCAACGTCAAGGACCTGGTGGGGCTGGAGCTGAGCCCCGCCCTCTACCCCATGCTCTTCAACAAGCTGAAGAACAGCATCAGCCGCTTCTTCGACGCGCAGGGCCCGGTGAGAGCCACTCGCCGCACCTTCTCGCCCAGGCTCCCAAAACGCACTGACCTCAGATGAAAATAGTTTAAGTGTTACTTTTTTTTTTTTTTTTTTTTTTTTGGCTGGACCGCAACAGCAGGGGGGCCAGCCCTATAAACGGAAATGTCTGTGACTGAGTGACTGAGTGAGTGATGAAGTTACACCACGCATGTCTGTGACTGACTGACTGATGAAGTTACACCATTGATTGGTCGGCCGGTTCGGTCCAGCCGTACACTAGGTTTTGACCTGGTCTTGTTTTTAAATAACGTGGTTGTGCTTTTTTAAAAAAAGAAAAAAAAAAAGAAAAGAAAATCATGAAAAATGTTTTTTTCCTCCGTAGGTGCCCATAAATGACACCAACACTCAGTTTGTGGAGCAGACCATCGCCATCATGAAGAACCTGCTGGATAACCACACGGAGGGCAGCTCTGAGCACCTGGGGCAGGCCAGCATTGAGACCATGATGCTCAACCTGGTCAGGTAGGCCTCTCGCCCGCCGCTCCCCGCCGCGGCCCTTCTGCTGATGGCGGCTGACCGAGGCTTCCTGGGGAAAGCGGTGTGTGTGGCTGGGCGTGACACTGCCAGGGCAAGTAGGGAACTCACTTCCCTCTGGAATGAAAACCAGTGCCCTTGTACAATGACAGGGACACTGTGCTGTAGGAGCTGCCTGATTTCTTCTTCTTTTATGCACTTTTTCATCTTTTTCGATTGGACATTACTCCAAGGTCATGATTCGGTTATATTTTACAAGTTCACACAGCGATTATTGAGAGGATAGAGTGTTAACCTCGATACCACGTGCCAAACCACCTCCTGTACTCTAATCATCCCCATTGCATCTGATTGGCTACAAAATCTGTTGGTCCCTTGGCACATTGGATTCAAGAGATTCAGCAAAAGCTCCAATGCTCCTATTTTTGGTGTATTTTAAAGCAGGAAGGAGGGGGCCTTGGATTTAGTCCCTTATTCTAGTGGAATAAGGAAGTCTGCCCAATAAGTCACTGATAACCTTTGGAGTGACCCATCTCTGTCTGTCTCCATCTCTCTCCACCCCCCACCCTCCCCACCCCCCCTGCAGGTACGTGCGCATCTTGGGAAACATGGTGCACGCCATCCAGATCAAGACCAAGCTGTGCCAGCTGGTGGAGGTGATGATGGAGCGCAGGGACGACCTCTCCTTCTGCCAGGAGATGAAGTTCAGGTGGGCGTGCCTTCCTTTCACACCGCCCCACCCCAGATTTCCCTCAGCGCTCTGCTGCCCCCTCCGGGCCCTGTGAGGATCTACCGATCTACCGCTTGACGTGGTGCCACCAGGGTCCTGTAGGAGTGGGACTGAAAAACGTTTAGAGCCAGCGTATGCCCTGTGCGACACAACCTTGAGACTGGAGTTCTAAAGATTCCTAAAGAGGACTAGCAATTTTAGGATGCTGTACTGTGGACTTCTAGTTGTCCACTCGTAATGCAATTGGACACATATGTTTTACTGTAAATGTGAGTTTATCCTCAGTTATGTGATTGCTGATGTCAGTTTTTTTTTTGCACCCAAGTATCCCTGGCTTTGGAATCGTTGAATTGCTCTTTTAATGTGGCTGTATACAGCTGGTGTTAGCAGGCCTCCTGCTTGTAGCCTGTTCTCCCGCGGGTCTTGATGTTCGGCCCTTGGGCCTGTCCCGACTGCGATGGTTAACCCCGTGTGTTTCCCCTCTCAGGAATAAGATGGTGGAGTACCTGACGGACTGGGTGATGGGGACGTCCAACCAGGCGGCGGACGATAACGTGAAGTGCCTGACGCGGGACCTGGACCAGGCCAGCATGGAGGCGGTGGTGTCGCTGCTGGCCGGGCTGCCCCTCCAGCCAGAGGAGGGCGATGGCGTGGAGCTGATGGAGGCCAAGTCCCAGCTCTTCCTCAAGTAAGGACTCCACCTCCCACAATCCCCCCTTTATCAGTCAGCCTTCTATGGACACGAGCGTAAAGGCTTTGGATTCATACTTACTTTATTATTATCAAGACTATGCATGCAACAAATTCAGTTAGAAGGCATACTGAGTGCAGTAATGGTTTTGAACCTAGCACAGCTTCCAAGACTGCTTGAGGATGGTGCCTTGTCAGAGGGTACAGCTGTTAATGTGAATGTGCAGTCACAAAGTGTTCCAACTGCTGCCCCTCATCAGCAGGTTTACATTTTATATAGGTCGTGTGTGTGTGTGTGTGCGTGTGTGCGGTCAGAGTGTTTTAAAGAAATGTCTCCCTGCTTCCTCTAAAGCAGAGATGGTGACTAACCTCATGTTTGTTTTGCATATCATGTGAATATTTGTTTACTGCGCCTAGCTGGACACCAGCCCCGTTGTCTGTACATTCAAAAGCATAAAAGATTGTAAAAGATAGTACATAGTGATTGGGCAACAGTATAACAGCAACAATAACAAAACAACAAGATCATCATCAGATCAAGGAGGCGGGGGGGGGGGTGTCATAAGAGAGTGAGAAAAAAAAGTGTTTGTTTACTTTTAAAAATATTAACAGAACCTGTGCGCCCCCCCCCCCCCCCCCCCGCCCGCTCGCCTGCAGGTACTTCACCCTGTTCATGAACCTGCTGAACGACTGCAGCGAGGTGGAGGATGACGGGCAGCAGGTGGGCGGGCGCAAGCGGGGCATGTCCCGCCGCCTGGCGTCCCTGCGCCACTGCACCGTGCTGGCCATGTCCAACCTGCTCAACGCCAACGTGGACAGCGGCCTCATGCACTCCATTGGTGAGCCTGGCACCGACCCGGCACCGGCCTGGCACGCTCTCCCCGTGCCCCCGCGGGCGCGTCGCCGCGGGCTGTTACCCGTTTCTCAAATCTCACGGCGACTTCTGCTCTTAATCGTTAGCTTTCCCCGAGAATCGGTTTTGCTGTTGGCGGCGTGGCGTTTTTAGCTGAATTTCCCTCTGAGCTCCTGAAGTGATGAACGATTGCTCTTGTGTCCCAACGTAAAAACGTGTGATCTGCCCTACGAATGGAACTGGTGTTTGCTGCTCACAGCTGTAAATAGATCATTGGGCTGGGCGGGGTGTTTGGTCGAACCGGAAGCTCACATGTACACCGTCACCTGGAGAGATTTACGCTACCGACGTCAGAGCTGAGGCTTCATGAAATGTTCTAAGCATAAGTGCGAAATGGCACTGCCTTATACAGCGCAAACCCACAGCAAGAGGGTTGATAGTTAGGCTTGCCACAGTGTTCCTATTTTGACACCGGTGTTACTTCCCTTTAAGACATCATTGACACGGGTAGCTATTACTGGTATCAGACTTCCTTTTAAACTGTTTGTTGGTCTCAAACCGTTTTCATACATTTTCCATGAGTCGCAACATATGTACAGCACTCTTTTAACAACTACAGATAACTAAAGCAGCGCTTCAAGATAATTTGAATGAGAAAATCTGCACATTGCAGATCCTTGCCATTAATATAAATGTTTCTGCGATTTTTCATGTCCAAAGTATGTGTACAATTTTGCTCATGCAGATAAAATAATTTCATTACTCGACCAATACTGTAATTGAGCAGAACTGGCCACGTCTGATGTGAATAGGATGTAAGTTGGTTAGATTAATTGAATAATGTCAATGTTGAAACTCTGCAAATGCACTTTTATTCTTTTTTTTTTGCTTTTATTTTTATTTTCAAATTGTATTTACAGAACATTGACGGTGCGGACGTGGCGTAGCGCTGGTGTAGGCTTGTGCTCTGTATGCCACTGGTTAAACCCAACGCTGCGACACGCCTCATGGCGGTGATAAGATCCTCTCGACGTCTCTGCCTGACTCCTCTCCCCTCGTTCCCAGGCTTGGGCTACCACAAGGACCTCCAGACCCGAGCCACCTTCATGGAGGTGCTGACCAAAATCCTGCAGCAGGGCACGGAGTTCGACACGCTGGCCGAGACCGTCCTGGCCGACCGCTTCGAGAGGCTGGTGGAGCTGGTCACCATGATGGGGGACCAGGGAGAGCTGCCCATCGCCATGGCGCTGGCCAATGTGGTGCCTTGCTCCCAGTGGGTGGGTAGAGCTGTGCTCCGATAGGTCGAGAGCGTGAGGTACGCGGCCATCTTGTGCCCACCACCTTAGCCTGCTTGAGGCATTGCAGTAGGGTGATATTTGAGAATTCCAGCTAGGTGAGCTGCTGTCCCTGTATTTCTAGCTATGTCTGCACCCGACTGTCCAGTCCAGAGTGACTGCTGCCATTTCAGATAACTATGGTCTTTCCTCTCAACTGAATCAAAGTAGCTGTGTACTTGCTTTTTAACTGGCCAAAGGTAGGACTTTTGTCATACCAAGTTGACAGTTTGGATACCCAACATGTTTGTCATTCTTCAGGCAGGGCTTATGAAGAGAGCCTCCTGAATGTGTCTGTAATCCCTTTCTGGAGGGATGTGTATGTGGGGTGGAGGATGCTGACCCTGTCGGTGTGTTCCCCAGGACGAGCTGGCCCGGGTGCTGGTGACCCTCTTCGACTCTCGCCACCTGCTGTACCAGCTGCTGTGGAACATGTTCTCCAAGGAAGTGGAGCTGGCCGACTCCATGCAGACGCTCTTCAGAGGAAACAGCCTGGCCAGTAAAATCATGACCTTCTGTTTCAAGGTAAAAGACTAGCGGGAAGACCACGTGTACTGCAGAGATAAAAAGTGACGCAGCTTTCATCTGTCATTTTATAACGTTTTAACCCCTAATTTGAAATTTCCGGTCATAATTTAGTCACATTCCTTGTGATATTCTAGTCATATTCCCTGTCATATTCCGATAAAATTCCAGTTACATTCCCTGCAATATTCCCTGTTGTATTCCAGTCATATTACCTGTCATTCCCTGCCATATTCTAGTCATATTCCCTGTCGTATTCCAATATTATTCCAGTTACATTCCCAGCAATATTCCCTGTCGTATTCCAGTCATATTACCTGCCATTCCCTGCCATATTCTAGTCATACTCCCTGTCATATTCCATTCATATTCCAGTTACATTCCCAGCAATATTCCCTGTCATATTCCCTGCCGTATGGAAGTCATATTCTGTATTATATTCAGTCATATTCCCAGTCATAGTTCACCCGCTGAGTTGCATAGCTGCTTGTGTGGAATGAATTGACAGTTGAGCAGCTGTCATAGTCAAGTTTGCCACTTTTGAATGTTGTTTATACGAGGCGGAATATTTCCATGGTGTTGACACCTCCCGAGACAGCCATTTGCCATTATTAAAATGAGGTGCCTGCGTTTCTGTGAGGACGTTGTGTTACCACACTTAGCTTCTCGGAAATCGAGCGCATGTGTGACCGTATCGGTCATTTTTGTTTTTTTCTTGTGTGAACAAACGGGTTTTATGAAAAACTGCCGTTGCGTGAGATGGTATCATGTCATGCATCAGGTTGCTCGCCTCTATTGTGTCCTTCATTCCTCTGTATCCCTTCACAAAACTAACCCATGCCTCCACCCTTTTATTTATTTATTTATTTGTGTATTTGTTTATTTTACAAAGTAACATAACTTACCAATAAGAGTAGCGTTCAGTCACCCAGCTGTGTATTTATTTGCATTCAGGGGTTGGTATTAGGGACTTTCTGTACTGGCTTGGTTTGACCAATAGGCCTGGGTTCTACTTGCCCCACGTGCATTTCCATTGATCCAGCTGCTGAAATAAATATAACCGCTTTTTTAAGGAAATTATATAGACTGTTGGCATTAAAAAGTGTCACAAAGCCCATCTACAGGGCTGGTAATGTAGTCCTTTATTAAATATGAGAGTCTGCCAATCACAGACGCCGGATTATGGACAAGCTTCATATTTATTTGCGGTTTCGTCCAATCGCAGATGTGAAATGTCAGAAATCGTGAATAGCCGAGGATGTAGTCTTCATAGCCGAGAAGAATCTGTCAGCTCATTTCTAGTTAGTTTGTTCTCTTAGTCGCTTAGTTTGCTAGCAGTAAGGATAATGGTTTGGCTAGATAGCTATGATGATTTACCGGGCGGTAAATCATCTTTCTCTTCGACTTGGATAGGACTTATTTAGGGTATTGGCCCAATCGGGTAAATAGCAGATCAATTAATTGGCACAAGCCAATCTCATAATGGTCCAAGGCCAGTGGGCGCTCCTTATTGTCGAGCCCTTGAATTGTTTATGTTGTACAGCAGGAACTGGGGGGTTACTATCTGAGGTGTGAATCTCTGTGCGTATGTGCGTGTGTCAGAGGGGGTGTCCATGCCCCTTCCTCCTCCTCTTCTTCACCAATTAAAATATGTGGCTTTCTTTTGGTCAGTCATTTAAGTTTGGGCAACTTGGAAGGAAGTCGTTTTTGTAACAATTGGAAGGTTGCATCTGAGTCCTGCATCTAAGTCTGCCGTTCTATACCCATTTGGTATCTTCTCTCATTCATTTCTTGTGTGACTGTCCATGTCTGTAACCTTTGTTAATTGTTTTAAGGTATTTGAACCTTGTCTTTAGATTAGACTTGAATATTTGACGTAACCTAATACATTTCTTAATTTTTATCTGCCCCTCCCTCCGTGCTGCAGGTGTATGGCGCCACCTACCTGCAGAAGCTGCTGGAGCCCCTGCTTAGAGGGGTGATCACGGCCCCCGAGTGGCAGATGATCAGCTTCGAGGTGGACCCCACCAGGTGAGCACCCCCCCCCCCCCCGCTGCGGTTAATGAGAGTTTTACCGCCCCCGGTGGACGGCGCGGCAGTGCGCGTCTCTCTCTCTCTGAAACCCACCCCCCACCGCCCCTCTCTCTGAACCCCCCCCCCCACCTCGCCGCAGGCTGGAGCCGACGGAGATCCTGGAGGACAACCAGCGCAACCTGCTGCAGATCACCAACCGCTTCTTCCTGGCCATCATCAACTCCTCCAGCGAGTTCCCGCCGCAGCTGCGCAGCGTGTGCCACTGCCTGTTCCAGGTACGGCCCCGCCTCCTTCCCCCCACGGCCACGCCCACGTTCCCCGCGCGCGCCCGCGTTCCCCGTACCTGCCGCGCGGAACCCCTTCTCACTTTAAACACCCGGGCCGTCTGTTCCCCCTATGCTAGGCTACGCGTGCAGACGACCATGTATGTGGTACGAGAGAGAGAGAGAGAGAGAGAGAGAGAGAGAGAGAGACTATGCAGCTTAATTCATGCGCACGTCCAACATTGGCCCGTGTGGGACGCCGATCCTGGGTGTAGGGTTCCACTCATCCTCCACGTGGGGTTATGAGGGTGCTGCTCCGGGACACAAAGCTTTGGGATTGCCCAGAGCCCCCCTGCCCCCCCCCCCCCCCCCGGTCTGATCCCGCCCTTAAGAACATTCACCTCCGTGCTGTGGGGAGCGCCCGTGGGTGGTTCGTTTTCCGGAAAACGAGAAGGAGAGAATGAGGGACACCCCCCATGCACTGATCGCTGCGGGGCTCCAGCAAGGGGTGCGAATTAGAGGACTGAGCAGCCAGACGTGCTTTCATTTACACCCCTCACCTCCAGCCGCTGCCCCCTTTGGAGTGTGAGTTTAAGGCGACGCCCACCCCTCCATCACGTCTGTGTGGCGTATTGTGCGGCAGGGTTTTGTGCTAGTGTTCATTTTGTGTTACCTCCCTATGTGTAGCTGGTGCTGTGACATGTTTGTGCTCATCTCTGTCCTGTAGGCAACTTGCCACTCTCTACTGAATAAAGCCACAGTTAAGGAAAAAAAGGAAAGCAAAAAATCAGTAAGTTTGGAGAATTTTTTTTTTTCTTAGCCACTTTTTTCTTTTTGGAAGCAAAAACGGCTTTTTTGTTTTGTTTTGGTTTTTGGGTTTTTTTTTTTGGCTGTTTTATTTATCCTTTTTTTTAATTACTGACTTAACTTGTTTATCCAAAAACCTCTTCACATTTCGATCTGTTACCGATCTTCACTTGAAATCATACTACTAATTCTGACTCTCAAAGAAGCTTTTCATTTCAATTAACATTGCGCACACAGGAAACCAGCGGCATTTTTGTGACCGTCCTTCTCCGGGTGCCTTTGTCACTTTGCTGGGTGCAGGGTGGAGGGGGGAGTTTTAGGCGCGTCCTGTTTGTGGGAAAGGTGGGTGATGGGGAGGTGGTGGTGATGCTGGTGGCGGGGGATGCGGCGATATGACAGCCGTAGCTTTGCTAAACCTTCATGCGCAGTTGGCTCTACGTTGGCAGATGAATGCACAGCCCTCAATGAGACATTCTGCCCAAAAAGCACGCGTCATGGCCTCTGTCAAAATGGGAGGTCGTCTGATGTCCAGTGAGGCCAGGAATCTGGGAAGATGTGCTGAGTGATGACAGCACACTTAAAAAGAGACACTGAAACCCAAGAAGTGTGTGTGCTTTAAGGGGACTTTGGATTGCCCCAAGGAGAAGTGTGTGTGTGCTTTAAGGGGACTTTGGATTGACCCAAGAAACAGTATGTATGCTTTAAGGGGACTTTGGATTGACCCAAGGAGAAGTGTGTGTGCTTTAAGGGGACTTTGGCTTGACCCAAGGAGAAGTGTGTGTGCTTTAAGGGGACTTTGGATTGACCTAAGAAGCAGTATGTATGCTTTAAGGGGACTTTGGATTGACCCAAGGAGAAGTGTGTGTGCTTTTAGGGGACTTTGCATTGACCCAAGGAGAAGTGTGTGTGCTTTAAGGGGACTTTGGATTGACCCAAGGAGAAGTGTGTGTGCTTTAAGGGGACTTTGGATTGACCCAAGGAGAAGTGTGTGTGCTTAAAAAGGGACTTTGGATTGACCCAAGGAGAAGTGTGTATGCTTTAAGGGGACTTTGGATTGACCCAAGGAGAAGTGTGTGTGCTTTAAGGGGACTTTGGCTTGACCCAAGGAGAAGTGTGTGTGCTTTAAGGAGACTTTTGACAGAGGACAGATTCCGTGATAGAAGTGAAACCACCGATGATGGCTGAGTCACCTTTATGGCGTTTTTTTAACATTTTGCGTGTCAGTCCACGAGCAGTTTCAGAGCCTGTTGGTACCTTTTTGGTGTAAGAGAGTAGCACATAATTCTAATTCTGCTGTTGCCTCAGAAGATCTCAATCTGGCCACAAGCTAACTCGCAGAAAATGGGTGCGGGTCTTCCGGTTTCTGTTTTTAGTGGGTGATGCAGACACTTCTGATGATGTGCTTCGATGTTAAAGTGCCTCAGTTATAGACATGTCCTCTATATATATACTGTAGTAAGTATTTGGACAGTGACACAATTTTTGTTGTCTTGGCTCTGTACTCCAGCACGTGGGATTTGAAACGAAACAGTGAATATGAGGCCGAAGTGCAGACTTTAATTTTAGGGCGTTTACATCCATATTGGGTGAACCAGGTCGGAATAGCAGCCCTTTTATACATAACCCCCTCCATTTTGTGGGACCAAAACTAATTGAACAATTGGTTACTCAGATGTTTCCTGGCCAGCTGTGTGCCATTGCATCTTTTCGTCCCCCTAAAATGGCGAGCTGTGTATGAAAAGGGCTGCAGTACATACACAGTTCACCTAATGTGAATGTGGATGCAAGCGTATTAAAGCTGACAGTCTACACTTTTTAACTTCAGATTCATTGTTTCATTTCAAATTCAATGTGCTGGAGTAGCACGGGCCCAAAACGACAAAAACAGCTGGCATTATAGACACCCTGCGGCTGCTGCTGTCCTGAGCCAGACTGAGACCCAGGGCTTGGGTGGTTGGCGCGCTGGATTGCGAGTTCGCTGGCGGCGTTGTGATATATGGGAGGGAACCGTGCAGGCTACTTCTCTTTCCCCTAAGCAAGGCGCTGGTTGGCCAGTCTCTCTCACACACCCCCCCTCACACCCCCCCCCCCCCCCAAGGCTATCGCAAGGACCTTAATGCCACGTTCTCTCTCCTCTCACCTCCTGTGCACCCCCCCCCCCCCAACACTTCAGTGCTCCTGCATCTGTGCCGTTTGCTTTCGGGGTGACAGTGAGGTCCGCCGTTGCTTGGCTCGGGGTGGGGTTGAGGGTTGGGGGTTGGGGTTGGGGGTGGGGGTGGGAGTTTTGTCATCATTTGTGGTGAAGATTGAAGTGTTTTTTTCCATTCGTAGTTATGTCTCCACTTTACATTCCCCCCGTGCTCCACATGTGTGTTGGTCTGGCTTGCATAACTGTGGGCATGGTGGCAATGGCGCACACGCACACACACACACACACACACACACACACACAAGCACAGACACGTACACACGCGTGCAGAAACGCACGCATACCCCAAAACACACACAAGCACAAACACACAGATGCACACACACTCACATGCACACACACACGTGCATGCACGCACACGCGCGCACACACACACACACTCTCACATGCACACACACACGTGCACGCACGCATGCACACTCACACACTCACACACACGTGCACGCACGCATGCACACGCACACGCACGCACACACACACACACACACACACACCCTCACACTCACACACACACATCCTCACACACACACACACACACACAGACACACACACACCCTCACACTCACACACACACATCCTCACACTCACACACCCTCACACTCACACACACACATCCTCACACTCACACACTCTCACACACACATACACACACCCTCACACTCACACTCACACACACTCACACACACACGCACGCACACTCTTCACTAATCTGTCCTTCCTGTGCTCCTCTCTCCGCCCCTTCCTGTCAGGTGGTCAGTCAGCGCTTTCCCCAGAACAGCATCGGCGCCGTGGGCAGCGCCATGTTCCTGCGCTTCATCAACCCCGCCATCGTCTCGCCGTACGAGGCGGGGATCCTGGACAAAAAGCCCCCGCCCCGCATCGAGAGGGGTCTCAAGCTCATGTCCAAAGTAAGAGCCGGGACTCGCACTCCCAACAGCGCGCATGCCTCGGGGTCAAAGGTCAGCCGGAATCACATCTCGGTCACAGACTCTGCGATAAGAGGGCTGTGCAATGCAACATGCAGTGTGTTTACAGTGTCAGTATCTGACTGCTTAGCGTATTTGATGGTCTCATGTAGAATGCATTTTCACAGGTGTAGTTTTAAATGCTGATTCTGAGGTTTTGTGTCCTGATTTTAGTCTCTTTTTCCCCTGTGCAGATCCTGCAGAGCATCGCCAATCACGTTTTGTTTACCAAGGAGGAGCACATGAGGCCGTTCAACGACTTCGTGAAGAGCAACTTCGACGCAGCGCGACGGTACGTCCGCGCCCGCCTCCGAGCCCGTTCCAGCTGGGGGGGGGGGGGGGGGCTGCCTGCCTGCGTGAGGTCACACGGGTCGGCTCTTGCAGGTTTTTCCTGGACATCGCCTCCGACTGCCCGGCCAGCGACTCGGTCAACCACAGCCTGTCCTTCATCAGCGACGGCAACGTGCTGGCCCTCCACCGCCTGCTGTGGAACAACCAGGAGAAGATCGGACAGTACCTGTCCAGCAACCGGTGAGCAGTAACCCCCCCCCCCCTCCCCCCTTCCCCCTTCCTCGTGTGACCTGTAGTGGCCCGCTGGGGTGTGTGCTGCTGCTGCGGTGCTCAGCACACAGACAGAGGAACTCTCTGGCCTGTCCAAATCAGGACCGCCATCACAGGATGTTTTTATATGCAGATTAAAACGGGTTTTAAAAACGTTCGGCCGCACCGCTCTTGTCTGTGAGAACAGTATTTTTTTTTTAGTATAGATTATATATATTTGCGTCTGCGGATACTGAAAAACACCACAGCCTGTTATGTAACATTATAATAAGCTTTTTTTCTTGTGCGGGGAAACTGCGAGCCTGCTGGTGTGTTCTGAGCGTCGTTCTGTATGACTTTAACGGAGCTCAGCCCACGAACTCTTGACAATAGGCCTTTTTGCTTTTATGATTTTCATATGCAAAGAATTATGGGAAAAAGCATTTGAATAAGCCTGGAAAATTCTGCCATCAGTCTTCAGGATCAGTTCCGGAAAGTGTCCCAGGGAGTTGTAAGCCTCATATGTGGCAATCGTATCTGGAAATTATTTCAGACCTCATTCCACATAATTCCAGTATTCCAGTTATTCCTGTTCTTTAAAAAAAAAAAAAAAAAAAAATGTAGGACGAACCAGAATTTAGGACGATCTTCTTTGGCATTATCAGTTCAAACAAACAATAAATGAGGAAACATAAATGGCTGACGTGTTAGGAATATCAATTTTGTGTGATCAACACAATAGCCACTGGTTATCAAAAAAATGTAGGTTTACGTGATCACTGTAGTAAGGTCAGGGCAGTGCTCTGTGCGTTCTGAAGATGCTCTCCCAGTACTGTAGGCTTTTGCATTTTCGTCCTGTTAAAAGTAAGACATGTGATGTACATTTCACTGCATGCGCTTCAGTAAACACCCAGCAGAAACAAAGAAAGTGATTCATAAATGTCCTCCGCATCCCTGATCTCACTGGCCTGCTGACTGCTGCCAGTGCTTTCTCCTCTCTGGCTCCTCATCATTACTGCTGTCCCGTTGCTTTGCCAAAATTCGACATCAAAATTCTGCAGCGTGCTTCCTCTCCTATGCAGTAGATCGAGGTATTTCATTTACATTTCACGCACGGCGAGACATGCGTTGAAACCAGCCAAACTTGGTGTTGGCCTGTTTGTGTTCTGAAAGTGAGGAGCTAGCCGAGTGCACACTTTAAAAGGGACGAGCGCTGTGATTCGCTAATAAATCTGCATCTTCTTACTCGTTTGGCTGATTCTCCCGGCCCACTTTGCAGCCGCCGTGTCCGTAATGCCTGTGATCACTTATCTCTTCCGTTTGGAAGTCAGGGCAGTGTGAGGACATGGCTTCACCTTCATGTGAATTTTTCTATGTAGGGGCTACGTAGCTCAGGAGGTAAGAGCGGTTGTCTGGCGGTCGGAGGGTTGCCGGTTCGATCCCCCGCCCTGGGCGTGTCGAAGTGTCTCTGAGCAAGACACCTAACCCCTAATTGCTCCCAATGAACTGATTGCTACCTTGCATGGCAGCCTTTCACCGTTTGTGTGTGTGAGTGTGAGTGTGTGTGTGTGTGTGTGTGTGTGTGAATGAATGGGTGAATGAGAGGCATCAATTGTAAAGCTCTTTGGATAAAAGCTCTATATAAATGCAGTCCATTTACCATTTACCATTCTGTCAATGAGGAACTCATCTACACGCGTCTTATTGTGTAGATGAGTTCCACATTTACATGAATGTTCAAACGGATAGCTTTATGCACTGTAAGTGAATGCAGAACACAGTGAAAAAGAAATGACCGCAAGTGGCAGCGAAGATGCAGCAGGGCGGTAAGAGAGTGTGTGTTCTCCGCAGGGACCACAAGGCCGTGGGCAGGAGGCCGTTCGACAAGATGGCCACGCTCCTGGCTTACCTGGGGCCCCCAGAACACAAGCCCGTCGCCGACACGCACTGGTCCAGCCTCAACCTCACCAGCTCCAAGTTCGAGGAGTTCATGACCAGGTAAGGAGCGCGACCTCTGGGTGACCTTGCCCCTCGAGGCTCCAGCTGTAACATGGATCCATCTCCATTAGGGGGCGACGTAGCTCAGGAGGTAAGAGCGGTTGTCTGGCAGTCGGAGGGTTGCCGGTTCGATCCCCCGCCCTGGGCGTCGACACCTAGCCCCTAACTGCTCTGGTGAATGAGAGGCATCAGTTGTACAGCGCTTTGGATAAAAGCGCTATATAAATGCAGTCCATTTACCATCTACCCTTTACCATCTCTCAGTGGCCATGAATATGCTATAGTTCTCTAATGAGCCCTCACTCAGGCCCAGCACAGGGCCTCAAAACCCAAATGCCCCGGAATGCGAAGGACAGGCTTTTAAATGACTAGGTGAGATCACCTGTAACGGTGCCCATACTGGAGCCTTTTGTTTCCGGTGGAGCTGTTGAGAACCCTCGGGTTCTCGGACACCAGTGCATTTCAGCAGGTCAGCTTTCATTGGGTGTTTGCCTGTTTAAAGTAGAATATCTGTTGCAATGCTTATGGACCCGCTGTATCACTGTGGACGAGCAGCAGGATTATGGAGCCTGTTGGATTTGAATATGTGACTTTTGTGACCTTTATCCCCTCACCCAATGACCACCTTGTCTTCCCTAGGCACCAGGTCCATGAAAAAGAGGAATTCAAAGCTCTCAAGACTCTTAACATCTTCTATCAGGCTGGGACCTCCAAGAACGGGAACCCTGTCTTCTACTACATCACGCGCAGGTAAGGTATAGCTAGACTATAGATACCTCCTGCATGTACCAGAGGGACAGAGATTTTTTTGCCCAAGCCACAAATGTGGCTGATTTTTCATACTCACAATAATGGCATCTTATATCCTTAATATAAAATACCTTGAGTGATGCTTGAGTCGTGAACACTGAATGTGGGATTGTGTAGCTGAGTGGCTTTTAGTGTAAACTTCCCTCTTTTGATGGGAATGCGCGGCTTGTAATTTCATAGCTGAGCTGGTTTTGGGTATACAGTACGTGATTATTTATTTGCTTTGGCAGTTCTCTGTGTTGGCGGGATGTTACGTGAAATAGGTCGTTCAAAAATGGCGTTTTGCTTCCTGTCTCTTTGTTCCACTGAAACATGGGATGTTTTTTTATTAATGGTGCCCGTTGTCACACAGTGGCAGCTAGCAGGAGAGCTCAGTGCACATGGTAGTCCTGTCCAAAGCGGCAGAATCTGGCCTGTCCTCGCTTCTGGGGTCGGGGTAACCTGAAACGGGTAGCCTAGGTCAAGCTACAGAGGAATAAGCTGGAGGGGTTGCTTTGTGTGTGTGCGTGTGTGTGTGTGCACGTGTGCATGCATGTGTGTGTTTTTGTCTGTGTGTGTTTGTGTGTGTCAGTGTTTTTGTGTCTGTGTCTGTATCTGCATACATACTGTATCTTGTGCAGGGCACAAGGGAGTCAGAGGTGTCTTTAACATTACTAGGCTTTGGTACACTGTCTACACATTATATCTTCGGATTCCTTGCCTCAATCTGCAGATGTTACGTTTAAACTTATGAGTCAGGCCATACCAGAATAAGGCATAAGAATGAGACCAGCTTGTGACTACTGCCACATTAGCTAGTTTCCCGTCATAGTGGGAAGTATGCTGTATATGTTGCGGAGTGACCCAAACTAAAATATATAAAGAGGAAGAAACCAGACTTTCTGGTCAGCTGTCTAACAGTGATGTTTTTCCTGCTTAGAATATATCTAGCTAGCTTTGCGTTTGATGAGGGATTGAGGTGACTGGCTAATGATAGCAACAGTGTGTGTGTTTGTGTGCGCGTGCGCGTGCATGTGTGTGTTTCTGTCTGTGTGTGTGTGTCAGTGTTTTTGTGTCTGTGTCTGTATCTGCATACATACTGTATCTTGTGCAGGGCACAAGGGAGTCAGAGGTGTTTTAAACATTACTAGGCTTTGGTACACTGTCTACACATTATATCTTCGGATTCCTTGCCTCTATCTGCTGGTGTTATGTTTAAAATTAGTCAGGCCATACCAGAATAAGGCCTAAGAATGAGACCAGGTTGTGACTACTGCCATATTAGGTAGTTTCCCATCATAGTGGGAAGTATGGTGTATAGGGGTGGGCAGAGACGTCATTATCTCTGTCTGTATCTGTTCAACCAACAAAATTATCTGTATCTGTATTCCGTTAGAAGACAGGAAGTTGGCGTGGTTTATACAGGAAGTCAAGTTAAATTCCCCCCCCCCCCCCCTTTAACTGGGGGGACATTGAACAATCAGAAACTGAAGAAATATATAAATGGAAAGATTCTGTTTTGCGTTGGAAATAGAAACTATTTACAGTAAAGATATATAGAAAAATGAATATCATTGGAATTTAAGAAGGGAATAATCTTAAATTCGGATGATGCTGCGTTCGCGTTCCTTGATGTGCTAACAGTTCGCTAGGGAAACGTGAATGCCCACTTTACAACAGTAATTACAAAACAGTACATGAACTTTTTTTTCCTGTTTTACTTTTTTCTCCTACTGAACATCTGATGTCCTCATATTTTCCCTTGGTGGCAACTGTTAGCCTACCATGAAAATCTGGACTGGATTTTGTGTTCATTTGATAGCCAAGATCTATGGCTGATACATACAGCATGTTACATCTTAAACGGATGAATATTGACTGAAATACAAGGTAAAACGTTTCGTAAAATATTTTGACTGGATTCTTTTAAATGGAGGAAATGAACACATACAGCTGAAACTTACAGGTTCTAAGCTTCATTTTGATGTATAGGTTGCGGGGGTTTGAAAGGAACCCAGCTGCCACACCAGGCTTCTCTCTCTCTCTCTCTCTCTCTCTCTCTCTGTAACGTTAGATAGAGGCTATGAGAACTCAACATGGCGCTGACTTTTTTTTCTGAATCCGAATAATAACGAGCGATTTCGGGTAGAAGAAATATCTGTTTCCATCACGTTATTCGTGCTTGACCCCGAATACAGCATTCGGATTCGGATACACCCCTAATACTGTATATGTTGTATATGTTGCTGAGTGACCCAAACTAAAAGATACGAAGAGGAAGAAACCAGACTTTCTGGTCAGCTGTCTAACAGTGGTGTTTTTCCTGCTTCGAATATAGCTAGCTGGCTTTGCGTTTGATGAGGGATTGAGGTGGCCGGCTAACGATAGCAACAGTAACTGACAGTTTTTTAAATCTCCCATTGGCTACTGAGGTCAAAGCAGTCATGTACCTACAATAATCACTGATGATTAGTTATTTTATATGATATATAAGTATATTCGTATTAAAAAACTAAGTTTAACTATGCATGTACATGTTGTTTTAATGGACGTTTTGCAGATCGTACACTAAGATTACAATGTTGCTATTTTCTTGGTGATTGAATGTTCAGATAGGCATTAACTAGTCCGAGCTGATTTTATTCTGTCATCTCTAATACCTGGTGCACTTCTTAATTGAGACAGTGTGTTTCAAATTGATTTCCATGTGGTGATTGGTGGTTTCCTGCTGAAATTCATGAATCGTTACAAAACACCAGAAAGACACAACATTCTCCATCAAGTGCATTTAATAATCCAAAGAGTGAGTCAAAACAGAATAGTGATAAAACACTTGCCCTTGGCTAAATAGATAATAGCATGTACGTTCATTACATTACATTTGGAATAATGTCATCTGAACTTCATATACATTTGCTATCATTAATTGTCTCAAACGTTTGCCCTAATTCTTGCTGTTGCCATTCGTAACCCAAAATTTGATTGAGCCAAGGAAAATAGGTTTAATTAGAAAAACTGAAAGAAGTACAGCAATCTCCTCAGTTACTCTGAGGAGTCTGGCACTGTCTTCTCAGTATGTGTGATGTGATAGTCCCCTCTGCTTCAGCCCAGCTGCATGAAGCTTTTCAATGCATGAAGTGCTCAGGGGATTTCCCGGCTACTTTTCACCTCATTTTACCGTCGATGTATAATGATCCTGTGGGGTTTTATAATTGTACTTTCTGGTTTTTTTTAGCAGAAAGGTGAAAAACAGTAGTCTTCAAAATGCAGAACTTAAACTAACTTTAAAAAAATAGCTCACGATACAATCTAATGTTAAGGAGAAACAGGAAGTCATAGGACGGCAGTCTAGCACTTTGCCTGCGTTATTAAATATTTGGGTTCTTGACTGAAAGTCCGTGTGGGGTCCTGGGAGTTTGCGAGTTGAGGCGGGGCTGGTGATGTCACGGCCACAGGAGGGCGGCTGGCCTGAAGTGTGCTAAAGCTAAAGGAGGAAAGGAAGCACGTTGCGAGCGGGGGTTGGCTCCGTCGTGGGATGTTGGCTCCGTCGTGGGGTGGCTCCGTCGTGGGGGGTTGGCTCCGTCGTGGGGTGAGGAAGCAGATGCCGAGCTTACCGGAGTGCCGCGTGTTGGAGCGCCACGGCGGAGAGGGCCAGCGTCAGGGGACCCAAGGCCCGCAGGGCACCGCGGGGCGCCGTAGATGGGCTACTGTTGGGTGGGGCAGGCTTTGCTGTTGTGTTGGACTTGGTTTGAGATTCCACCATCCAGGGTGTCGTCATCAAAACCACCAGCAGTAGGACAGTCGCCACCTTCAGAGACATTGTGTCTGACCTGTCTGGCTGCAGATGTAAGCGCACACAGAAGCCTGTATGAGTCAGGGTTGCCAGGTTCGACCCTTTTCACCTGAACCCTGCCCATTGTCCTAAGTCATGTACAAAGACAGATGACTCTGGCAATGTGCTGACACCACCTCTTGCACAGATTCATGTTTATCAGATATATATCTCAGGTTTCTCTCTGAGGTCACACAAGTGCTCTGTGACATACGTACCTCCCCTGCGAACACTGCATTTGGCACCTCGAAGACTGCTCTCTATTCCTTTTGCAAACCTCCTCACAAAGTATGCTACTCTGTTCTGTTTCAGAATAGGGAGTCTGTACTCTAATTGATCTTATCTCAATTTAATTTATGCCCCGTACTGCAAAGCAACCGTGCAGAGGTGTTCGTATTGATTTTTTAAATTTAATTTAAGTACCAAAAAGTTCCTGTTTGATGTCTGATGTGGCCAATCATTGTGTAAAAACTCCCTCAGCCATAGAAAGCACTAGAGCCCACAATAAAGGACAGGATGACGGAGTCACTCACCTGTGTAAGCGTTTCAGTTGATATGAGTGGTACGGCAAGTCCCTCTGCCCAGACCAGACTGAGTCCCGCCTCAACACATCTAACGCTTTTATCCCCCTCTGATTGTGATGTCATTGCTGATGTAATCAAGACAGGCTTCCTGATTGGCTTATCATTTCAGCATCACAAAAGAAGTACATTTTTTCTCCCTCTGCTTGTTGTTGACAACAGCACTGAGTAGATTAAGTGCCTTACTCTCATGCATTCCATTTCTCACAGATAGTTTGTTATAGTGCTGTGTGTCACTTCTCTTCACTTATTAAAACATTGTAGTGATTTACAGTGAAATACACCCAAAATTTGATACCTTTGCAGCATATGCATTTGGTTGGGAAACTGGTTCACAGTCAGAAGTTTGCATGCTCAAAGTGGGACACTGATTTTGTCCCCCTGAACAAGATACCTAACCTGGACCCTTCAGACCACCTTTTGCGTGCTGGACATGCGCACACGTTTCCGGTTGCTTTTGTGTGTAGCGTCGTTTGAAAAAGCGCACAGGGAGCAATGGGAACAAAGCAGCTGAGTTTTATTATCGGTACTGTGCCGGCAGCTGAGTCATTGTGCCACCTGGTGGTGGAGCCGCAGCATCACACTTTGCCTCTGCCTTCTCCAGGGCAAGAGAGGAGACCTCATAATGGGTTCGGGGAGCGCAATTCCTCACTTTTTTTTTTAGTTCAGGTTGAACTGAGAGCTGACATTTAAAGCTTTCTCACCTCTTTCCAGCCAGAGAAAAACCGTCTGTACGTCTGTCTGTCGCAGCAGGCATGTCACTGATTCATCGCCCTTTGCAGCCCACCTTTTTAAAAATGTCAGTGGTTTTTTATTCCCTTTCGCGGTGTGTTTTATTAGTCAGCGACGCTGACGAGGTTGTGCCCTTTTTTCACGAGCCTGCGCTCCCGGGTTGCGACGCGCGTGAGTGGCCTGCTAGGCAAAGGCCCGCCGCTCGCGCTAGCGGAAACAGCGCCGCCGCCGCCGCCGACGGCGAAAATCAAACCGCGCCGCCTGAGCGGTCGGCCGCGCGGCCGGTAACCGCGGCGATGAGACGAGGCGAGTCCCGGTGCGGTCCAAACCGCGGTTTTTGTCAGTGTTCAGTTCAGTTAGTGTAAGAGGCCTTCAGGCAAAAAAATAATAATAATAATAATAATAAAAATAAACAGGCAGCCCTGTTTTTAATATGTGAAGCACCCACATATACAGTGTATTAAAACTATTAAAATCACACAGTGATTCCTGTTGGCTTTTTCTTATTTCACAAAATGCAGCCGTGTGATCTTACAATGGACAAGCATGGTACACAGATACAGAGAGAAAGCGTTCAGCCACACCGGCAGATTAAATAGCAGTAGCTGCTGCATATTGTTTTCCATTGCTAGCTATTTGTATAGATCAGGGATCAGCAACTCACAGTCCTCGAGGGCCCGAGAACTGCTGGTTTTCCACCCTCCCTTTGCCTGGGAGTCAGGCGTGAAGACGGTCTGGCCAATCAGTAGCACTAGTTACCCGGGAGAGAAGAAAACCAGGGCTGGATTTGGATTCGAGGGCCAGAGTTGGTGATCCCTGGTATAGATCATTGTATACGCCGTTGAGCCACATATCACGCTCCTACATTCCACACATGGCGATCGGCGTTTTGCTCGCGACTCAAAAGGGACTGCACACGGTAGGCACGTTTTCCAATCCGAACGGCATTTAAAATAAACAGCGCCGAAGAGCCGCAGCATTCCCTTGCCGTCGAAAAGGGCCGCTTGTTGTGAAAGGGTGAGAGTTCCTGGTTCCCCGGGGGGTGAGGGGGGACTTCAGAGCTCGCCGAAGACGACGGTCGCCAGTAAAACGTTCAGGCCGAGCGCGTTTGGGACGCGCGTCCGGAGCCCGGAGTTTGCGCTCCCGACCCCTCCCGCCTTGGCCTTCTTGGCCGTCCTGGACCGGGGCGTCGTGCTGGTGGTCGTCGTGGCGACGGTGGAGAAGCCGCCCCCGAAGAGGAGGTGGTTGGCCGGCAGGGAGAAGTTGGAGGTGCCGTTGCCGCCGGGGGAGGGGCCCTCGCCCGGCGGCCCCGGCGCGGCCGGCTTGGACCAGCGACCCGCGGCCTCGCCCTCCAGCGGGCTCCGGGTGAAGGCCGCGTAGCGCCACGCCCCCGTGGCGGTCACGTGGGCCTCGCCGCAGACGTGGTGGGTGTGGCAGGGGCAGCCCAGCACGCGGGCGGGGGTCCGCTGCGCCCAGGCCAGCAGGCCGGTGATGTTCTCCTCGTCCTCGCACGCCCACGGGTTGTCGTCCAGGGTGATGAGCCGCAGCCCCTCCAGCCGACCGAAGGCCGGCTCGCCGACGGACGAGAAGCGGTTGCCGTGCAGGTAGAAGCGGCTCAGGCGGGGAAGCCGGTCCAGCGAGCCCGGCAGGATCTGCACCAGGAAGTTGTGGGAGAGGTCGACGGTCTCCAGGTTGGAGGGCATGTTGGTGGGCACCGTCCAGAACTTGTTGTGGCTGAGGTTGAGCAGGCGAAGGTCGGGCAGGGTGTTGTTGATGAAGACCACGCGCTCCAGCTGGTTGGCCGACAGGTCCAGCGCCCGCAGGTTCCACTGGTAGGCCGTGTCGTTCTTCTCCAGCAGCCGCAGCCGGTTGCCCGACGCCAGGATCTCCCAGAGGGCGCGGGGCAGCCCGGCGGGCATGCGCGCCAGGTGGTTGCGGGAGATGTCCAGGGTGCGCAGGTGGGCGAGGTGGCCCAGCAGCCCGTCCAGGTCCTGCAGCCGGTTGCGGGACAGGTTGAGCATGCGGATGTTGTGCTGCAGGCCGTCCGGCAGCTGGTCCAGGCCCCGGCCCGAGCAGTCCGCCACCCGGTGGCTGCGCGTGCAGGAGCAGGCGTGCGGGCAGACGGCCAGCGCCCGCAGCCCGAACAGCAGGAGCAGCGCGCAGGCCGCCGCGCCGCAGGGGCGCATGGTCAGGGCTCGTCTGCAGGGGGCGGCAGAGAGCAAAGACAGGAGCAGCTACAGGACACATCTACAGGGCACATCTACAGGACGCAGCTACAGGACGCAGCTACAGGACACATCTACAGGGCACATCTACAGGACGCAGCTACAGGACACATCTACAGGGCACATCTACAGGACACAGCTACAGAGCACATCTACAGGACACATCTACAGGACGCAGCTACAGGACACATCTACAGGGCACATCTACAGGACACAGCTACAGGACACCCAGGCACATGCAACCATGCAGCAGAGCTAACGCATAGGGATCAGGCGGCTTTATCTGTAGAGCAGTGGTCTCCAACCCTGGTCCTGGAGAGCTACAGGGTCTGCCGGTTTTTGTTTTCACCTTGAAATCAGCACCCAATTGAGACCCAAGACACCAGGTGAGTTGAGTTAACTGTGTAATCAACTGCTCTAATTGATTCACGAAGTGCAGAGTCACTATGAAAACCAGCAGACCCTGTAGCTCTCCAGGACCAGGGTTGGAGACCACCATGCTATGGAGCATTCCCAAAACTAAGGCCGGAAACTGTTGTGTTAGTGATGTGTGGGGAAAGTCGGATGCTAGTTCTACGTGAGCGTCACGAGAGCGAGCAAAAGCAAAGCATTCATTTCTTTATTGTCGTTGTGCTACACTCAGCAGCCTGTCCCAGACTGTTGTCTGTACACCTGCTGTGTGTTTACTGCTGCTGCCATGACGCGCTGCTCTTTGTGAGGAGCTGTGACGAATTTGCGCCTTTTGAGTTTGTTTTTTGCAGGGGAATGAATGGAATCCCTGCGCCTGCACTGGCTGGCTCGGCTAAGGCCTCGTTTGTGCTTCATTAAGTGCCTTTTAGTGACTGGGATATCCCCCCCCCCCCCCCCCTTTTTTGTTTTTTTTACTGGCACCTGATCTTTTGAGTCACTGCACAGGGTCCAGTGAAGATGAAGTGCAGGCACTAATATCCTCGCCCACAATCCATTTATCACTTTCACACACAAGCCACATAGTAGTCCACAACAGAGCCAGCGCTGATTGGCGTGTTTTTTTGGTAATCTCTTGCTTGTGGGCTCGTATTGGCTCATTGGGAGGAACTGCTGCAGCTGTAAACAACCAGCTGGCCAAAGCGCTGGGACCTTTGCTACCTTGTGCTTAGCAGATCTCTGCTGGCTAGTGCTAACTGCCATCCCGCAAATTCCTGGGCACAGGCAGCTAAGGACATAGCTCAGTCAACAGAAGCCACTACACTCTGCACTATGCTTTGCATTGCTTTGCCTATTTGCCGTGCTTCTCCTGGCCTGTCTGAGGTCCAGCCATATTTTTCAGGTGTATTTTCGTCATGCGTAATTTTGATCGTTTTCCGAGCAGACATCTGTCTTTATCGGTCTTTACTGGAATACACAAGTCACACTTCCGTGACTTGCGGGGACAAAGCCAGGGTCCCATCTTTAACAGGACCCCAGGGCATTCCAAGCCCAAACCCAGTACTGCGCCCTCAGTTAGCCGGCTGTGAGTGTGCAGGTCCAGGCTGTTCTGTGCGGGTTTGAGAGAGGGGGAGAGAAGAGGTGCGGGTCTCGCTGGCCTCGTCTCGTCTTCCTCTCCTGACTCTTTGCCAGCTGAGCTTTGCTGCCGCAGCGAGTCCCGTCAAACTCGCTGTGTGTGTGTGTGTGTGTGTGTGTGCGCGTGTGTGCGTGTGTGGTGTGTGTGTGTGTGACTGTGTGTGTGTGTGTGTGTGTGTGTGTGTGTGTGTGTGTGTGTGTGTGTGTGTGTGCGTGCGTGTGTGCGTGTGTGTGACTGTGTGTGCGTGTGTGTGTGTGTGTGTGTGTGTGTGTGTAATGTGTGTGTGTGTGTGTGTGTAGCGTCAGTGGGGACATCTGGGGACATCGGCTGCGTGGGTGCATGTGTGTTCTGTGTACCTCGTGGGTCTATGCATTTCAGTTCCTAGTGCACTCGAGGGAAATGTACTGCAGAGCGTGCACTACAGTATGTGCCCAACATCTCTGCGTATATCTGCAGATGCTTGGACGCATGTATATACTACTCGCATACCTACCCAAAAGTATATATATGTGTGTGTGTGTGTGTGTGTGTGTGTGTGTGTGTGTGTGTTGGGCTGTGGTTGTTGCAGTGGGAGCGCTGAATCGGGGAGAGTGATGTGTTTGGTGTGTTATTTTGTCGATTAGCGTGCTTTGCGAGCTCGTCGGTGTGCGTTTGTGGAATGCGAACGCCTGAACGAGCCGGCCGTTCCCTTCGGAAGTCGGAGAGGAGAGCGGCTGAGCGGGTTTCCATGGAAAAGAGAGAGCGGTGGTGTGTCTGGGTGCGGAGCCCAGTTACCTGCAGAGGGAACCGTCTCTACTGCAGCAAACGTGGCGGAGATTCAGGCACACCACCGGGTGAACGAATGTGTGCGTGTGTGTGTGTGTGTACGTGCGAGGGTGCTTGTGCCTGTTTGCGCGTGCCTGTCTGTGTGCACATGTGTACGTGTCCCCCTGTGTACATGCGTGCCTGTGTATGTGTGTGTGTGTGTGTGTGTGTACGTGTACGCGCGCACACGTGTCAGCTCCCCCCAGTGTTTTCCTCCCCAAGCTGTGAATCACTCACCTAGTCCTCTTCATTCCGCAGGCATTTCTCCCCTCCTCGTCTTTCTCTCTCTCTCTCTTTTTCTCCCTCTCTCGCTCCTGCTCTCCTTGGCCGTCCGGGTCCGCAGAGCCGGGGGGAGGTTCTCTCCCGCTCTAGGTTACCCTTGCCGTGTTTTTTCCGCCCCTCTGGCCCGGCCCCTCCTCCCCGCGTGCTCTCCGTTCCCCCCCTGGTTCCTGCGTGTAGCCCTGTCCCCTCTCTCTCTCTCTCTCCGGTGGGCTTTGGGGGGTCCAGGGTAGCTAGCCGCCGTCGCTCTGGCGTGGCGGAGCGTCCGAAACTGCCGGTGTCGCCGCTGTGGGCTGCAGAATCGCACTAGGAAGGGGAGGGGCTATCTCAGAGCGAGCGAGGGGTAGAGAGAGAGGGAGAGAGGGAGGGAGAGAGACTGACGGAGAGGTGCAGCACAGAGACGGCCCATTCTGCTGATGATTGGGGGGGGGGAGGGTGTTGTGGAGTGGGGCGGATGCTGACTCCAGTCTTTTCAATCAAGATCCACTCAAACGACAATCGAGTCTCGGTCGCGCACGTGCACACACACACACACACACACACACACACACACACACACACACAGGCACCCTCCTCTCCTAAGGACACACAGCCTGTCTTCTGACACATGAAGCCTGGTGCCAGTTTTAGCAGGTTAACAAAAGCCTGGAGAATGTCGGATAATAAGAGGATGCTAGTCGCGCTAGTTGCTGTGAATTTCCCTTTTTCTATACGTTGTTATTTCTTCACCTGCACATTTAAGTAGGGCACTAATGTACTAAAGTAGACAAATTTGTGGAACTTTGTCTTAATCTTTTTGATACGCGCCTACCCACCCCAGGACATATTTTCCAAAATTTATTTGTAGGCGAAGTCAGGCAGATACCATGAATGCAATACTCTTTAAAACAAAGTGTTCAGCCGTCCACTGCTGTCCAGTGAACACTATAACCAGATCCAAGCTATCACATCCAAGCTATCAATAGCAACAACAGCCTCCTGGATTGATTCGCTATGATATAAAGTTCCATTTCGTGAATAAAATCACAATCGAAGAGCTGCTGATTATTCTCTTGAAAACCAATAATTCTATGTTACCGTTAAGTGAACTTTTGTTGCACTTATTAGTTTTCATTTTGAACCACATTTGCGTTGTGGTAAACTAGAAACTATTGATGGTGTGCTGTGATTAGTGGGTGTTGCTCACAGAAATAAACAACTAAATACAGAAAATGTATTCGAGTGGGCCACCCAAATTAAGTCAATGTACGGGGTGTAAAGTCAATGTTAAAGCTGTTTTTTTTTTTGTTTTGTTCAAATTGTGTGGCAAAGCTGCCTCTGTTGTGTGTACGTTCTGCTATTGATTTGATTTGAATAGACAGATATGCTGAGCTTCGGCCTGTTGGCTCTGGTACTGTAGCAGGCTGCGTCTAGCTGACCTGACGCAAGGAGGACGGCTGCTTCGTTGCACAGAGATTGAAAGTCACAGCGCAAACTGCAGTCAAGTTCAGGAACAATCCAGTTCAGTAACAACCCCTGGCTCAGCCTGGCTGTGTTCCTCAGTATTTAAACTTCTGCAGCATGATTTTCCGTCAGAACAGTGATGTAAAATCAATAAAACAGTCATAACTGCCTACTGAAGTACGCGAGAAGATAGAGGCCCTTTTGAACTTTAAAATGTGTCTGAACGCCTTTGGAGAAGTGCTTTCATTTTGTTTTGTGCACGCTGTTGGAAAGGCAGTATTAGTTATTCAGTGAGAAAATGTTTTTGGATTATTTCAGCCAGAAATTGTTGCAGAAAAGTAAGGTCTAATTTGCATTATTCAGCTGTTAAATTGTACTTCTTTGTGAGAAGAAGTATATACATGCATAAAAAAGAGCCTCATGCAGCCCCTCTGGTTGATATTGCTCATTCTTTTTTCTCTTCGCGTAATGAAACAAAATGGCTTATGTCTGAGGAAATGAAGTCACATGCCTGCCTGCTTCTGTCACAGCTGTGCATGCTGGGGAAGAGTCACACGCGTTCCTCAGTCCACTGCAGTGAGAACAGATGTTTTCTCAAGTCCGCCGCTCTCTCATGCCTTGTCTTTTTTCCGATGTGCTGTCATGCACACGCCAATACTGGCAGTGACACCTGACATTAAGCAAGAAATATTTTCAGAAAGTGGAACCGTTTCCTCTTATTTTTAGGACAGTCCTCTGGGATTGTGCATGCTGAGGCAAATTATGTGCAGGGTGTGTAGTTTTTTTTATATGGTCCTGTCCTTCCATACTACAGGATAACCTGAGACCGCCTGAAAAATCTGTTTCTTTTTTGTAAAAAAAAAAAAAACTGGATAGAGCCCCTGTCTAACAAAGGGGGAGACCCATGACTGAGGGAGATGGAGGGAGAGTTTTGTCGCTGGTTTTTGTGGGGCTCTGTTTCAGCTACCCCTCCTCTCCTCTCTCTGAAGGAGGTCCTCCTTTCAGGGCCCCTGTCTGGCTGATGGTTGCACTCCAGCAGTGTGACTCCCTCTGCTTACTAATGGAGGCCCCGACTCACCGTGACGTCGCTCTACCAACGCAGTTGTGGGCAGAGAGAGAGAGCTTGGAGTGGACATGTGCATGCATGCAATGCACGCACAAACACTCGCTCACTCACGCACAGTCGCAGACCACATGCGTGTGCGCATACGTGCGCACAGTCTCTCTCTTTCGTGCACAAGCGCGCATTTTTTACTTTGTGTAACAGAAATAATCCTGAATGACATGGCAGTGACTGTGGGTGTCTCAGCACTCTTTATAGCTTTAGAATGTCCAGGCTTGGCCTGGACTTTAGAGCAAGACAAAAGCCTACTCCTTGGGGGTTGGAGAAGAGAGCCCATCTTCTCACTGTTCTCTCCTCTTCCTCTTCCTCAACGCACCACACCACAAAAATATTCTCTTTTAATAAGAAAGAGTGATTTTTCAAAAAAGCTCCGGGTGGTTTTTAAAAACTCGTAGCAGCAGACACAGTTAGAGGCTAAGGGAAGTGTAATTAAGACATAATATAATGGTATCATGAAAGCAATAATTAAAGGCAAATGTACAGTGCCGGAAACAGATGGCATAGAGTAAGACTAAGCAATAAGGCAAACTGAACTGAAAGTGTGTGTGTCGCCCTGCTGGGCCGATGGTCACAGTCTGTGCTAGGCTCGTCACGGTGTTCAGATTAATTAGCATATGGAGCACAAGCCTAAATCAGTGTAGTTATCTCCACGCCTTCAATACCGGTTTCTTGGAAATTATCATTTTAAAATTAAAATTAAATAAAAAAATTAATAGAAATTGCATTTGCAAAGCTTAAATGTTGCTATTATTAAATGAATAGGAGCACATTATATAGCCTAGGTATCCTTATCACTGATTAATGACATTAAAAGAACTGAAAAGAGTTTAAAAAAATGTTTTTTTTAAATATTTTTTATTTTCCTTGATTAATAATACAGTGATTCATTCACATAATACTCAGTACTGTCAGATAGAGATAGTTCCCATCAGTTAGGCTATTTGGTGAGTAATATAATTATTATTTTTTGTTTTGCAAAATTGTGCATATTTTATCAACTTAATATGAAGTTGTGGGTACATGTAGGCTACTGGTTGGTCTCCACACTGCTATTCAGAGAAAATTTATAGACGGCAAGAATAGTGTTAACATTTATTGCAGGTTGTGCTGAAAGCTAATGTGGTAGCTAATAGTGTTTTTTTTCGTTAAGTGTAGGCTACTTGATTAAAACTGATTTTTATAAATTGACTTTATTTTTTCATCTCCCTAACATGATGTGAAGAAAAAGATCTGTGTGTTTACCTGCCAGTGGATTATTCAGATTGTTGGCACACTTGCAAGGAAAGGAAGGAAAATTAATGAAAAAGATTGAACGCCGATGATCGGTTTAAAGGGAAGTTTGATACCTGTAATACCGGTGTCAATGGCGTTTAGAGGGAAGTAACACGGCTGTCAAAATAAAAACGCAAAACACCTTCACAAGCATAGTCTGCTCTAGCATGGTCTGGGTTCAGCACTGCGCTGTGGGGCTTTGCCAAGCGTGAGAACCGTGACAAGCCACCAAGCATATCTCTTGCCTTTTTGCCTAGCAGTTTGATGCTGGGGGAAGTTTGTTATTTTTACAATGGATTTTTTCCTTCCAAATACTGTTCCTTCAAAATTATTATTACCAGTATAAATAATAATTAATATCCTTAAAATAAGTATTGTTTTGGTTTCTTTTGTCGTTGTTTTTTTTCTCATCTCCACGCCTCTCTGTCTGTCTCACTTCCTCTGTCTCACTGAGGCAGTGTAAGGAAGCAGCTGGTGGGCTAACAGGAAGTTAACCGCGAGGTGGCTTGGAGCTCAGGGCGGGGGCCCATGGGAGCGTGGCCTCGTGTTGTTTAGTTCCGTGCTGAATCATGATTGGACGGAGGATGGCACAGTGGGTAAGGAACTGGGCTTGTAACCGAAAGGTCACAGGTTCGATTCCCGGGTAGGGCACTGCCGTTGTACCCTTGAGCAAGGTACTTAACCTGCATTGCTTCAGTATATATCCAGCTGTATAAATGGATGCAATGTAAAATGCTATGTAAAAAAGTTGTGTAAGTCGCTCTGGATAAGAGCGTCTGCTAAATGCCTGTAATGTAATGTAATGATTGAGCAGCATTAATGGAGGTTTCGTCTTGCAGCAGATGTCAGCTTGCATCAGCGTGAAAGAATTCACTGTCGAATGAGGAATATATTACTCTTCCAGTATATTCATGTGTTTTGAGGCTGGACTACAACAGCGGGGCCAGCCCTACAAACGAGAACGTCTGTGACTGACTGACTGAGTGACTGAGTGAGTGACTGAGTGACTGACTGACTGACTGACTGACTGACTGAGTGACTGAGTGAGTGACTGAGTGACTGACTGACTGACTGACTGACTGACTGAGTGAGTGACTGAGTGAGTGACTGAGTGACTGACTGACTGACTGACTGACTGACTGACTGACTGAGTGAGTGACTGAGTGACTGACTGACTGACTGACTGACTGACTGACTGACTGACTGACTGAGTGATGAAGTTACACCGCACATGTCTGTGACGTCGGCCGGTTCGGTCCAGCCATGTACCAGGTTTTAACCTGGTCTTGTTTCCCCAAGGTGTGCCACTTTCCAGGTCTCTGTGGCAGACGTATTGGCCCGTGCAGGAGTTCAGTCTCCCCTGGTTCTTCTTATTTGGGCCTAAAACGGAACGCTGGACACGTGCACCGCAGGGTCTGCTGCCCCTATCGTGGTATTCTGCATATTTTGGGAGTTACACTGAAGACGAAGCACAGGGGAGGGCTGTGAATGGAGTCACTGCAGCAATCAGAGTTACCGCAGTAGTGTTTTTTATCTGCTTTATAGAAGGAAATAAAGCAGGTACATGGAGCTGGCAACAGGGGGAGAGAGAGAGAGAGAGAGAGAGAGAGAGAGACAGAGAGAGGCAGAGAGAGAGAGAGAGAAACAGACAGAGAGAGGCAGAGAGAGAGAGAGAGACAGACAGAGAGGCAGAGAGAGAGAGAGAGACAGAGAGGGAAATGGAAGGCAACAGAAGTTTTAGTTCAGCCATTCGACGGTGGCAGGATTGATGAGTGTGATGTCATACAGCACCAGCCCGCCCCTCGCCCTGCCTGCTGGCGGCTGGTGCTGAGCACAAGGAAGTGTGACAGGCCGTGGCCTCAGATGGGCAGGCGGTCTGGTCCTCTTCTCTTTTTTTTTAATGAATCAGCTGCTTGCCTGTTAAACCGCATCACGCAACTGGCGATGCCAGTGCATAAATTAACTTCGCAGATTAAACAGTTTTTTTTTTGCGATGAGCCATATGTGCTGAGAACTGAAATGACATTGAACACACACACACACATATACGCGCCCACGCGCATACTCACACGCGCACTCACACTGAAATGATGAAGGCCTGTTGGCTGATGACTTTCGTAAGGCACATCATCCTGGATTTTGGCTCTCGTTCCTCAGCAGCTGATTACCAGACTTAGGCTGACGGTGTAGAATAATATTTGGGGAACTAGGCTTGTGGGGGTGCTGCTGTTTCACTCTCGAATTTCTTAATGACATATCTGGCTGCGTAAATGAATTGTATTTTTTAAGAAGTCTCTCTTGATACTCCCATGACACCTAAGCTCTCCTAAATGTGTAAGCTTCTCTGTTTTCCCCTCTGTATGTTTGAACATCTGGGTCCAGAGAGATCTGAATGCTGCTTCTTCTGTTTTTTTTGTACTTTCTTGCAGTGTGTATGAGAGAGGTGTAATATTGACTGCTGTGCATTCTTGGTAAGGGAAGTTGAGGGTGGGGTGTGTTTTAGACAGTTAACGCCTTCCCTTTCTCATATGCGCTGACACACTAACACTTTCACAAAAGCACATGCTGTCACAGGTCCCCGCTCGTACTTTCACACTGGTGTATGCCATGAAAATACACATACGCACGCACGCACGCACGCACGCACACACACACACACATGCGCACGCACGCACGCACGCACACACACACACACACATACGCACGCACGCACGCACACACACACACATACGCACACACGCACGCACATACGCACGCACGCACGCGCACACACACGCACGCACGCACGCACACACACACACACACACATATGCACGCACGCACGCACACACACACGCACGCACTCACGCACATACGCGCACACACACACACGCACACGCACACGCACACACACACATACGCACGCACGCACGCACACACACACGCGTGCGCACTCACACACGCACACACACGTACACACACACTCACACACACACACACACACTCACGCACATACACACACACACATACACACACGTACTCACACTCACACACACACACACACACACACACGTACACACACACACGCGCACACACACTCACACACACACACACACTCTCACACACACACACACACACACGTACACACACACACTCTCACACACACACACACACGCACACACACACACTTTTACTCAGGGCTCAGTTCGGCTCAGAGTGATCCCCACTGCTGCAGCGGTGTACCCCCCCAGCCCCCTGTGCACAGCCATGATCTGAAAGCCCATGCACGGTTATCTGCAGCCCTGTCCCATAGTGGAACAGCAGCCACTGCACAAAAGACTCATTCAGCACCGCAGAATTAGCTGGGTTACAGTTTCACTGCTCTCTCAGGCCAGGGAAGGTCTGGCCTTCTGCCAGAGGGGCAGAAATGGGAAATACCCTTTCTGTCCTTCACCGCTTCAGTCCCGCTGCCATGGATGAAATTAAATGCAGACTATTAGTGAATGGTGTCAATTAGAAATGGGTAAAAAATGAAAACAGGAGAACAATATGGTCAAGCCACCGTTCACTCTACTATGAATTTTTAATTATTGCTTAGGAACAAAGAATTCAGAAGAATAACAAAGCATTCACAGAAAAACTTAATTTTACAGTTTTGGCTACAATACATTTTTAATCTGTTCTCTCAGAAATATGATTAAATGAAGACTTGTGTTAGAGGTTTTTTCAGTTTGGGGAAAAAAAAGACAAAAAGCAAACTCCCCCCCACCCCACCCCACCCTCCGCCTTATCTCTGTGGGTTGTGACATTCCCACATGTTAGTACTAGTCTAGTCTAGTCGTTGTGTTTTCTTCTTACGTACGAGTGGTTAGCTGGTTATATAGAAGGGAGAGTTCTCTTATTTTGTGTGACTGTACAGGAAGCTGAGATGAGCACAAGGAAGTGGAGGAGGTCCCGGGGTGATGTCCACCACAGTGTCGGGGGTGGGCGTCGGCATCTCGGGGGGAGCAGGCACGGCGGGGTCGGTCTTTGGGGTCCCGCTCGCCGGGCTCGATGAGGGGTCGGCGGCCCTCTCGGATTCCGTGTCCCCCGGCGGGGCCCGGCCGAACGTGGAGCCCAGCGGCACGCCGTCCATCCGGAGCTCCTCCTCCGCGGCCCCCTGGGGGGAGAGGAGGCTCTCCGGGGGCCAGGGCGGGACGGAGGTCGGGTTCAGCCGGCTGAACCCCGTCAGCAGGGCTCCGCCCCCTTCCGCGCTGGGGGACGAGTCTAAAGGGAACGTGCCGTTTTGGAACGGGGAGGGTCCGGCCCAGTCGGAGTCGACTGTCCTCGTCGTCCGGGAGCACCTCTTTCTCAGCAGAATGCCACCGATGCCGCCTAACATTCCCAGAAGCACGCCGGTCATTAGGGACGCCAGCAGTGGACTCATAGCTTGGCGATCCTTTCCACCCGTGGACGATTCGTCCGGAGATGCGTTTGCTGGTATGGACTTATCCTTCGGACTGGTTTCAGGGACCACCTCCCGGTTGGCGTCCTCCAGCGGGGTGGCACCCAGGGAGACCGTGGCACTGTGGTTCAAAGTGGTCAGAGCCCGGTCGGTGGAGTTTGTGAAGGCCGGGCTTCCGTTTATGGAGAGGGTCTGCGTTGGGGGGCTGGAGGGGGATTGGTTTCGGAGTAGCCGACTATCTGTTGAGGTGCTGATAATTGGGGTTGATTGATAGGCCCCTGCGGTTGACTTCGTCACCTTGACTGCTGGGTCAGTTTGTCTGCGTTCTGGGTGGAACAGGTGATGTACTGGAGTCTTCTGTGAAGCTGAAGCTGCAGTCACTGGAGATCTTTCTGAAGCTGTGATTGTTTCCAGGGCAACGCTCATTAAAACTGTATTGACGCTCATTGAAATCTTACCTGAGGTGGAAAATACACTTGGATTCACTGAAACCGTATCCGTGCTAATAGCAGTCGTCGCTGAGGCGGTGTCTGTGCTGCTTATTGCAGTCGGAGAAACCGCATCTGCGCTTGATGGGGTAGCGAACGCTGCCTCTGTGTTTTCCGGAGATGCCAAAGCTGCAGCAGTGCTGCTGGGTGTCAGTGGAGCAGCATTTGTATTGATTGGGGTTGTTACTGAAGCTGAGTCTGTATTTACTGGTCTCGTTGAAGTGGCTGCTTTGCTCATAGTAGCCATCACTGAAGTTACATCTTGGCTTTTGGGAGTTAGCACTGAAGCTACATCTGTGCTTACTGGTCTCATTGAAGTGGCTGCTTTGCTCATAGGAGCCATCACTGAAGTTACATCTTGGCTTTTGGGAGTTAGCACTGAAGCTGAGTCTGTGCTTGTCACTGAAAATTCAGCTGTTAGCGCAGTCCTTGAAGCCATTTTTGTGCTTGTGGGAGTCACTGAAGCTGCACCTGTGCTAATTGTTTTTACTGAAGCTGCATCTGTGCTCATGGGAGTCGTCATTGAAGCTGCACCTGTGCTTGTGGGGGTCACTGAAGCTGCACCTGTGCTAATTGTTTTTACTGAAGCTGCATCTGTGCTCATGGGAGTCGTCATTGAAGCTGCACCTGTGCTTGTGGGGGTCATTGAAGCTGCACCTGTGCTTGTGGGAGTCGTCATTGAAGCTGCTTTGCTTGTGGGAGTCACTGAAGCTGCACCTGTGCTAATTGGTTTTACTGAAGCTGCGCCTCTGCTCGTGGGAGTCGTCATTGAAGCTGCATCCATGCTTGTGGGAGCCGTCATTGAAGCTGCATCTGGGCTTGTGGGAGTCGTCATTGAAGCTGCTTTGCTTGTGGGAGTCACTGAAGCTGCACCTGTGCTAATTGGTTTTACTGAAGCTGCGCCTGTGCTCGTGGGAGTCATCACTGAAGCTGCATCCATGCTTGGTGTTACTGACGTTTCATCTGTGCTTTCTGGTGTCACTGAAGCTGCTTTTTTATTTACCAGGGTCACCCAGGCTACATCTCTTCTTATGGATGCCTCTGCAGCTGCATCTGTGCTTACTGGTGTCGTCGAAGTAACTGTGCTGATTTGTGCCACTGAAGCTGTCTCTATGCCTGTCGGGCTCTTCACCGGAGATCCATCGGTGCTTAGTGGACTCATCACTGAAGCTGTCTCTGTGTTCGTGGGACTAATCCCCAAAGCTTCTTCTGTACTGATGAGAATCTTTGTAGAAGCTGTCGCATCTCCAATGAGAGTCTTCACTGTAGAAAATGTAATTATTTTAGTCTTCAGTGAAGCCGAATCTGTGCTGGTGAGGCTTGCCTCTGAAGCTCTGGGTGACTTCAGAGACTCATTTTCCGGGTGGTATGTGACAAGAGGACTCGTGGTCGTGTTCCTGTTCCTCTCAGATTGTACGAGCCACAGAAGAAAGCCAAATGGATAGAGGAGCATTATGTCTGAGGCTCTTTGTCTCCTTACGCCAAGACTCTTGGAGAGAAGAAGAAAGCACTTCTGATTAACTGAACTCTCATCTCACTTTAGGTCATTTGATTTGCGTTGAAATTGGCACTTGTGAACTTTAGTCAAGTCTGAATTTATGTACTTCGCCAATTTTGCCAAATTCTATGAATGAATTAATAGAATTCATATGAATTCAGTGTTGGGTAGTGCTTAGGAACCTGAGTTTGCTATCATATGGCTCAAAACCTGATTGGTTAATGCAGTCCGCTTGAATTACTCAAGTGAATATGTTGTCTATGCAAGTTAGTCTAGATCTCCATCTGCATAGCTACTGAACAATATACGGTAAAGGGTGTGCATGTGTTGGGCTGGGGGTGTGTGTGTTTGTGTGTGGGGGGGTAATGTGTTGGGGTGGGGGTGTGTGTGTGTGTGTTTGTGTGTGGGGGGGTAATGTGTTGGGGTGGGTGTGTGTGTGTGTGTGTGTGTGTGTGAAAGCGAGAGTGTGTAATTCCTCATAGGGCCCATAAACGGAACCTTAGAGTGTTCTCTGAAAATCAGTATGCTAACTGCCAGTTACTCATTTAAAATGTGCAGTATTCTCTTTCTTTTTTTTTCTTTTAGAATACTTTTTGGCTTTATTGTGTATGCTATAGCAACTAAGGTTCAAAAGAATTAAAAAACTGATTGAATGCCATGGCTTCCTAACACAAAATAGCACAGAATCTAAAATAGTATGGTTCCATGTTCAGGCAAGCAAGTCAACACAACTTACTGGCATGTCATTCCTAGCAGACCTTTGCTGAAAGAGCAAGAAAGTTTTATCCCAGGTGTAGATTTGTTTTATTATGCTTTTTATTTTAGACTAACACTGGGTTAGGGAGTTCAAATGATTATCCCTTGGTTCAGGTTCCAAATACATTAAATGCTCCATTTACTATTGATGCTTTTTTGATAAAGAGTTTCATATAAATGGACTGCATTTATATAGCGCTTTTATCCAAAGCGCTTTACAATTGATGCCTCTCATTTGCCAGAGCAGTTAGGGGCTAGGTGTCTTGCTCAAGGACACTTCGACATGCCCAGGGCGGGGTTTGAACCGGCAACCCTCCAACTGCCAGACAATCGGTCTTACCTCCTGAGCTATGTCGCCCCATATAGAAGACCCATAAAAAGTATAATTCGGTTGTAAGTTTAGGAACAGTCAAATGGGACTGAGAATTTCTGTTGGGCTGTGGAGCCCTATTTCTCCTCTGTCAACCTTGTTGAGAGACAAATAGAAATTCTACAGCTTCCCGGCTTTCATTCAAGACTAATAAACTTGAAATTCTTATAATCAGAAAGCCCAGTGATGGAAACGCTCTGTAAAATTTGATGTAGCGTCAAACTCACCAATGGCCAGGCCCAGCTCGGTCACCAGGGTATCCGGTCTTCCTGTCCCCACTGGAGGGGTCTGTGGGTGCTCTAGGGACCCGTGGTGTCGAGTGCGTCCTGTGTCCACGCACCCATACGCCAGTACCCAGTACCCCTACCCAGGCTGCGAATGAGGCCGCTGCTGATTGGATGCATTTAAATCTGCTGCTGAGAAACATGAAGTGACAGCTCTCTCCGTGTGCCATATATAGCCGCTGTGTCAGCTAACACCCATAGCTGTTCTAAAGAGAAGCGTTTTCGGAGGGGACATAATGGTAAAGAAGCGTAATCTTCCTACCTGATTGAAATTTTACCATCTGTAGCTAACTGATCCTTTGGGGTCCTCGGTGTTGTCTTGAATAATCCTGGTACACACCTGCCTATGTCTTAGAGCGGACAACGCAAGGTTGGGCAGGTTTTGCTTCAATGTTGAGCCTGAAGACTTTTATTTACAGTGGCACGAATAAGTATTTCCCTCTCTTCCTGATTCCCTCTATTATTGCGTATTTAATTCCTTGACTGAACTGAAATGGAAGGGACCCCAGCTTGTGTGATCAGTACTGCTGCTCGCTTGCAGTCATCGTCTCTCGATCGTCCTCTGCGGCGTGGTGTCCTTGTTGGCTGTGCTTGGTGCCTGGAGTGCTTAATGTGGCAAAGCCCTTTGTGCTTTTATACTGTCAACCATTTTTCTCTCCCTGTGCATTTACACAAAACAATAGGGGCTTTATAAATTCAGCTTGGTTACATACAGCACCATTTGTGTTGTAAGTCAAGGAGTTGAATTCTTAAAATAATAATATGAAATACGTAGAAGGCACGATTTGAAACAGTTTTATTCATTGCTGTAAATTGTCTGGAAATTCAAAACTGTAGTTGTGCAACATGAGCACTAGGTGGCACTAAATTGTTAAAGTATGAAAATTGGTTTATAATATTTATTATTCTGTGACAAAGAGTTATTGTAGACAGAGCGCTGATTGATATGAGCCTGGTTAATGTTAAATGCATAATTTTTTGCTTGGTTATATTTTGCTGTGTGTCATTTCTGATCTTCTCTGTATATCCATAGTGATTTGCCTCTTTGCTTGGAAGGTGTGCTTGCATTGTTCATACCTCTGTGTCCCGTTCGTTTAACAAAAATACAAGCAGAGAGCCAGGATTTTTGCAGAGCCCTATGAAATCGCCCAGGTAAGATGGATCATGCGAGCGTGCCGCGAGCAGCTTTGTCCAGATGTGATCACTGCAGGTGTGTGGAGAGCAGCACAAGGCAAACGGACTTCACGTGAAAGGAAAAACAGGCCCGGGCAGATGTACTTTCAGCCTGAGAGAAAAAGAAGCCTCTGCTGGTGAATATGGCGCAGAAGTTTGGCTGCACTGGTGCTGTTTGTCAGGTGCTTCCGTCAGATGCACGTTGCTCTTTATCTCTGTGTGAGTCTGTACTTCTGTGTTCATGCTGAGGACAGCACAGCACAGCACAGCAGTTGTGTGATTGATTGGAGGTGTTGGAAGGACAGGTATGCGTGTGTGCATCTCCGCGTTTCTGTGCGTGTGTGTGTGTGTGTGTGTATGAGAGAGAGAGAGAGAGAGAGAGAGAGAGAAAGAGAGAGAGAGAGTGAGTGTCAGTGTGTGTTGGTGTGTATGTGTGCGTGCATGTGCAAGAGAAATATTATCCACGCTGCCCACTAGAGGGCGCCCTTGGGACAGTTGCACCTCTGGTGCTGAATGAAAGCCCTCACTCATTTCGTGTTTGGGACTTGATTCAGTTTTAGTCGACACTGGAAACGTCTGAACAGTGTTTTTACATTAGAAAGTTTATTCACATATCAAATATGTTTTTTAACACATTATGGAAAAAAGACAAGCAGATTTGCAGTAGATCACTTGCTAATGTTTTTGCAGCTGCATTATGATTAAATGTTCTTCCACAATAAGAGTAAGTCATTTAACTTGGCAAACTCGCACATGAAACTTCATTTAGTCACAAGTTTTGGCCCTGTTTCACTTGAATCCACAGCAACTGAATTATGTATTCTTTTTTTGTTGGACAATGCAAATTATTTTTGTTGCTAATAGCCTCTTGCTTAACCACTGACTGAAGGTGTCTCTTGTGAAAAGCAGCTTTATCCTTTAGCCAGGGCTACCTCAGGACTACAATGTACATGAAACGACCAAGCTCTTGTATTTACTGCATCAGAATAAAAGCACAAAATTAGTTAAATTGTTATCTAAAAAAATATACATCATCCTCTATATCTACTGCGGTGGTACTATAATGCTTTATTTTGATCAAAAGGGCTAGCTGGATAGGAGCACTGAACATCCCATAAATTCCTCTATGCAAGAGGACATATTGATTTGTACCGTGACAGTCCGGTGCTTGTTAGTCATATCTTGCTGGCGCTGAGGGAAAGCAAAACAGTTTAAGAGCAAATGAGAAAAGAGGCAAGCAGTCCAGCAGAGACGAGCGCTCGCTGTGGGCGACGGAAGTCCCCTTCACTGGGCCCCGTGTTTAACATCCGTACTGCACGCGAGCTACAGACCAGGCCTGACCGTGCCGCTCATCCTTCCTGGAGGCCCGGCACTGCCCCCCTTACAACCCCCCCCTTAGGCCTTGTCTGCAGTGGGCTCTGAGGTTGGCGCGGGGGCGGTTTGTGTTTTCGGGCTCTCGACGGGGTCTGGGTCCGCGGCTGGGGCCGGTTCCGCTTCCGGTTCCACCGCCGCAGCCGCGGTCGGTCCGCGGTCGGCCTCCTCAGCAGGGCCCGCCTCGTCGGCTGCCGCCTGGGCCCCGCTGGGCTCGGCGGCGACGGCGGTGGCGGTCTCCTCGTTTTGGACCGGGGTGACCTCTTCCAGCATCACGCTGGTCTCGGCCACGCCCCAGCGGCCCGCGCCGTTGATCTGGGCCGAGCGGCTGCCGCTCACCCGGCCCCTCAGGTGGCTGACCTTGCAGGCCAGCGCCGTGACGGTGACCAGCAGCACGACGCGGGTGTAGAGCAGCGCGCCCACGATGATCAGTAGGATCATCACGGCCTTCTGATATATCTCCTCGGCAGGCTTTGCTGTAGGGCAGCTCTTGTTTTCGGGCTTTACCGACGCGCGGACAGAGGGGGTTACGGCGCTTGGGGCCGGTCTGGAAGACGTGAAGCGAGACGTTGTGGCTAATTTTGTGGTGGTGGAGTTGACTGTGGAGCTGACCGGTGGTGTAGGTTTCATGGTTGACTTGCTCTCACTTTGAGATTTGGTGACAGTTGAAGTCGCATCTGACGTTGAGGTGGAATTACCGCTGGCACACGCTACCAATGCCATATTGACAGCAAAGCACACGAAGTGGTGGAGCTTGCGGCCGTCCATGCTTCTCTGTAAGAGAGGAAGAGAGAAAGTGCTGCCAGTGGACTGTGCTTTTCTGCTAACTGGCCACAGGCGAGCGTAGCATCACATCTGTTCGGCTGTGCTGCGTCGAAGCCCAGCCTTAACGCCAAATATGTACGCGCTGTCTCCCTGTGGTCATATCTAAGTCTCGTCTTCATCTCCGTCTTCATCTCATCTCATTACATTACATTACAGGCATCTCTCCCTCTTTTGTGTTTTTCTGTAAATAAAGTCCCTAGCATTAGCGGTTTCTTCGTGCACAGGATGTGACATCACCGCGCATCTGCTGATGTGGCTGGCTAATTATAGCGCCCATCCTCGCTGCGAGGAGCAGGTGCGCCCCAGCGCTCGACTCGGCTTCAGTTTTTTTGTCGTGCCTGTCGTTCGGCAAGGTGAGGGACCTCTCTCTCTCTCTCTCTCTCTCTCTCTGCGTCCCGTCACCTGTCCAGCCGCAGGCAGAGCTCTTGGGTTCCTCGCCCCAACTTGAAACGGGAGGGAGCTCTGGATGACCGTCCGACTGTATGAGTTTCTGCTTTTAGCCGTGATGTTTCTGATGGCAACGTGTGGTGGAGGCAAACAGGTTCTGCTCCCACATCAGCAGGTCTGTATGAAAGGGCTTTTGTTTCTGCTGAACCAGAGAAGCTCCCCTTATTGTTAACTTGACGCTAAGATTTGATTTGACTGGAGCTTCCTCAGTGAAACATGCCCCTGTGGCTGGCACAAATGTGACTGTACCTCCCTCATGTTCTGCTTTACATTTACATTACAGGCATTTTGCAGACGCTTTTATCCAGAGCGACTTACGTTGTATCCAATTATACAGCTGGATATATACTGGAGCAATGCAGGTTAAGTTCGTTGCTCAAGGGTACAACGGCAGTGTCCTACCGGGGAATCGAACCTGCGACCTTTAGGCTACAAGACCAACTCCTTAGCCATTATACTACACTGGCGCCGTATGACTGCTGATGACAGAACGCATGCCACAATAGAGTTTTCCCCTTAAATTACTCTTTCACAAAATGTAGTCATCCAGAAAAACGGATTTAGTGTTGTGGAATGTTGTCATAATCATGGAAAGTTAAGGTTCTCCTTAACTTCTGATTGTTATGACATCACATCAATATCGTCACATCGGTAAACTTCTGAAAACTGGCATTTTGTGCATCATTGATGGTTTTCTAAAACTGCAAACCTTTCTAAAATTTAACAGTTGGCGAAAACATTTTCCCGTACAATTAAGAATTCTGCACCGCAAGAAGTATATTCTGAGGTAGATAGGCAGTGTAATCCTGTGCGAGTCTCAGTAACGGTCAGCTTGACCGCGTCTTACCTGTGACAGGGACCGTCCCTCAGGTGCGGCTGCTCGGTCTGTGGGGGTTGGCGGGAGGGTCGCTGTGGGGTCGGTAAGCAGCGGCGAAGCTGACGACGGACTGAGGGCAGGAGGGCTGGCAGCCTTGTGAAGAGAGCACCTGAGCGTGCTGCTGCTGGAACCACAAGGCCCTAGTGACACATTTCCTGCACCCCCCCCCCCCCCCCATGTCTGCTGCTTTATTTGGGGACGTGTGAACTCCGGCTCATGAATGGTTAACTTGGGCAGAAGATGGGGGTGGTGATGGGGTTTTTGAGGTGGCTGTTGGCTGAATTTAACCCTATAATGTTTGAGCAAAGTTAGTACGTGTGTTCCTACGGTGTAAGGGATGTTTTCACACGTAAAATGCGTGAACGTGTGTACTGCAGCACAGATTTAGTGTCTTTTCCTGTGGAAGGTTCTTTAGTAACTGTAAAGTACTGCTCGGCTGGTGTCTGTGTTCCCCACCAGACTGCCGCAGTTCCTCCCCGGTGTCTGTCTGAAGCTGTGTCTAGGCCTGTCGGGCTCATCACTGCCACTGCATCGGTGCTTAGTTGACTCATCACTGAAGCTGTCTCTGTGTTCATGGGACTAATCACCGAAGCTTCTTCTGTACTGATGAGAATCTTTGTAGAAGCTGTCGCATCTCCAATGAGAGTCTTCACCGTAGAAAGTGTAATTATTTTAGTCTTCAGTGAAGCCGAATCTGCGCTGATGAGGCTCGCCTCTGAAGCTCTGGGTGACTTCAGAGACTCATTTTCCGGGTGGTGAGTGTCGAGAGGACTCGTGGTTGTGTTCCTGTTCCTCTCAGATTGTAGGAGCCACAGAAAAAAGCCAAATGGATAGAGGAGCATTATGTCTGAGGCTCTTTGTTTCCTTACGCCAGGACTCTTGGAGAGAAGAAGAAAGCACTTCTGATTAACTGAACTCTCATCTCACTTTAGGTCATTTGATTTGCGTTGAAATTGGCACTTGTGAACTTTAGTCAATTCCGAATTTATGTACTTCGCCAATTTTGCCAAAATCTATGAACGAATTCATAGAATTCACATGAATTCAGTGTTGGGTAGTGCTTAGGAACCTGAGTTTGCTATCATATGGCTTGCCAAGCTCAAAACCTGATTGGTTAATGTAGTCCCCTTGAATTACTCAAGTGAATATGTTGTCTATGCAAGTTAGTCTAGATCTCCATCTGCATATCTACTGAACAATATACCGTAAAGGGTGTGCATGTGTTGGGGTGTGTGTGTGTGTGTGTGTGTGTGTGTGAAAGAGAGAGTGTGTAATTCCTCATAGGGCCCATAAACGGAACCTAACTGCCAGTTACTCATTTAAAATGTGCAGTATTCTCTTTCTTTTTTTTCTTTTAAAATACTTTTTGGGTTTATTGTGTATGCTATAGCAACTAAAGCCGCGTTTCCACCAAAAGTACCCGGAACTTTTAGTCCCAGGAACTACTTTTCCAGGAACTAAAAGGTTCCTTCAGCCCATTGTTGTCTGCGTTTCCACCGCGGTCTAAAGTCCCGCGAAGATTAGGCAAATTAGCCCGCTGACGTATGAAAAAGCGACGTTGTCGTCGGTCCATCTGTCCTATGATTTCTTCTGTAACCCCATACTACCACCGAAGTAGCCTACATTATTTTCTAATAACCGGGACAGCCCGGGGGGGTTTATTCCACTTATACACAACGGGTTACCAACAATGACTATATATGGTTACTTTTGTATTTATTGATTTTTATCACCTGGAATTGAAATATTCTTCTGCAGCCGTTTGGGCATATTTTACCGTTGTCAAGCAAAACTGTCGGTGGTAGTTGAACTTGGACCGTTGTTATGCAACAAATAGGACATAACAGGCCAATAGTCAGATTGTAACTGTTTTATATATCCTCTCAAACACATTCATTATGTTTTTATGCGAACATTCACTTTCATGTCTTGACATCCGAGGCGACAGAATGCATTCACATTTCCAGTATAACTGACAACAACAGCAGAAAACATGCCCACGTTGTAAACAATTCGCTGTTTGATTACTTTCTCATGGTCAATTCCATATAGGCTAATCGCAAAATGACAAGAATAGAACGAAAACTCGGATTTGCGTGAAAATTTTAATTAGCAGTGGTACAGCCACCGTTTGCTTTCCTTCGAAGTTACTGCTAGCCGAGCAGCGAAGTGTGCCCTCCAGATGCGAACCATGCACCATAAATTATTCCATAGTCTTCCTGGTCTTTTTGTGGAATTGAAGAATGGCAGAGTAAAATTACGGCAGTCTGAAAAAGCTAAAGGGACGACTACCAGAATTAACCTGTTATTTTACCATGACAAAAAGTGCGGAAGGTGATTTCCAGTTTGCTTTTACTGTATCACCAATGTGAATTACGCAGAACTACCGCATACCTCACATAACTGTATCAAACGTTTTGAGTCAATTACAACGGGCTAACAAAGAAAATCCGGAAGAAAATATTCAGCAACCGAATTAATCCGTTTGAATGCTTTGGTACGTAATATGCTGTCCCAGCACGAATGCTTAGCATTTTATAAAACGAATACTAAAGCAAGAAAAGAACAGAAGAGGACACGTTATAATTCCAAGACGTTGGCAGGCTATAACCAAAACTAGGCTACTGCGCCGCATAACATACAAGTTTGATTTGAAGTTATTATGAAAATAAATCGGTTTGCGGCTGCATATTTTTAAACATGGCGGTTGAAAATAAACACAAAAAAATGCTCCGAGTACTCGACCAATCAGAAATGTTCAGCGCTGCAAGCTCCACCCAAAAGGTTCCTGTACTTTCGGAAAGTACTACCCCCCGAGCAGGAACTTTTTTGGGGGTAAAATAAAGCCCCCGGAACTAAATTTAGACCCTAGTTCCTGCTGTGGAAACGCACTGAGTTCCTCAAAAGTTTCCTAGTTCCGGGGTAAAGTTCCTGCGGTGGAAATGCGGCTTAAGGTTCAAAAGAATTAAAAAACTGATTGAATGCCACGGCTTCCTAACACAAAATAGCACAGAATCTAAAATAGTATGGTTCCATGTTCAGGCAAACAAGTCAACACAGCTTACTGGCATGTCATTCCTAGCAGGCCTTTGCTGAAAGAGCAAGAAAGTTTTATCCCAGGTATAGATTTTTTTTATTATGCTTTTTATTTTAGACTAACACTGGGTTAGGGAGTTCAAATGATTATCCCTTGGTTCAGGTTCCAAATACATTAAATGCTCCATTTACTATTGATGCTTTTTTGATGAAGAGTTTCACATAGAAGACCCATAAAAAGTATAATTCGGTTGTAAGTTTAGGAACAGCCAAATGGGACTGAGAATTTCTGTTGGGCTGTGGAGCCCTATTTCTCCCCTGTTAACCTTGTTGAGAGACAAATAGAAATTCTACAGCTTCCCGGCTTTCATTCAAGACTAATAAACTTGAAATTCTTGGTTATAATCAGAAAAGCCCAGCGATGGAAACGCTCTGTAAAATTTGACGTGGCGTCAAACTCACCAATGGCCAGGCCCAGCTCGGTCACCAGGGTATCCGGTCTTCCTGTCCGCACTGGAGGGGTCTGTGGGTGCTCTAGGGACCCGTGGAGTCGAGTGCGTCCTGTGTCCACGCACCCATACGCCCGTACCCAGTACCCCTACCCAGGCTGCGAATGAGGCCAATGCTGATTGGATGCATTTAAATCTGCTGCTGAGAAACATGAAGTGACAGCTCTCTCCGTGTGCCATATATAGCCGCTGTGTCAGCTAACACCCATAGCTGTTCTAAAGAGAAGCGTTTTCGGAGGGGACATAATGGTAAAGAAGCGTAATCTTCCTACCTGATTGAAATTTTACCATCTGTAGCTAACTGATCCTCTGGGGTCCTCGGTGTTGTCTTGAATAATCCTGGTACACACCTGCCTATGTCTTGGGGCAGACAACGCAGGGTTGGACAGGTTGTGCTTCAATGTTGAGCCTGAAGACTTTTATTTACAGTGGCACGAATAAGTATTTCCCTCTCTTCCTGATTCCCTCTATTATTGCGTATTTAATTCCTTGACTGAACTGAAATGGAAGGGACCCCAGCTTGTGTGATCAGTACTGCTGCTCGCTTGCAGTCATCGTCTCTCGATCGTCCTCTGCGGCGTGGTGTCCTTGTTGGCTGTGCTTGGTGCCTGGAGTGCTTAATGTGGCAAAGCCCTTTGTGCTTTTATACTGTCAACCATTTTTCTCCCTGTGCATTTACACAGAACAATATGGGCTTTATAAATTCAGTTTGGTTACATACAGCACCATTTGTATTGTAAGTCAAGGAGTTGAATTCTTAAAATAATAATATGAAATACATAGAAGGCACAATTTGAAACAGTTTTATTAATTGCTGTAAATTGTCTGGAAATTCAAAACTGTAGTTGTGCAACATGAGCACTAGGTGGCACTATATTGTTAAAGTATGAAATTGGTTTATTATATTTATTATTCTGTGACAAAGACTTATTGTAGGCAGAGCGCTGATTTATATGAGCCTGGTTAATGTTAAATGCATAATTTTTTGCTTTGTTATATTTTGCTGTGTATCATTTCTGGTCTTCCCTGTATATCCATAGTGATTTGTCTCTTTGCTTGGAAGGTGTCCTTGCGTTGTTCATACCTCTGTGTCCCGTTCGTTTAACAAAAAAAAAAGAAAAAGAAGCCTCTGCTGGTTAATATGGCGCAGAAGTTTGGCTGCACTGGTGCTGTTTGTCAGGTGCTTGTGTGTGTGTGTGTGTGTGTGTGTGTGTGTGTGTGTGTGTGTGAGAGAGAGCGAGAAAGAGAAAGAGAGAGAGAGTGAGTGTCAGTGTGTGTTGGTGTGTATGTGTGCGTGCATGTGCAAGAGATATTGGGAGGACCACTGCACTTATCCGCAGAAAGATTATCCACGCTGCTCACTAGAGGGCACCCTTGGGCCAGTTGCACCTCTGGTGCTGAATGAAAGCCCTCACTCATTTCATGGTTGGGACTTGATTCGGTTTTAGTCGACATTGGAAACGTCTGAACAGTGTTATTACATTAGAAAGTTTATTCACATATCAAATATGTTTTTTAACACATTATGGAAAAAAGACAAGCATATTTGCAGTAGATCACTTGCTGATGTTTTTGCAGTTGCATTATGATTAAATGTCCCTCCACAATAAGAGTAAGTCATTTAACTTGGCAAAGTCACACATGAAACATCATTTAGTCACAAGTTTTGGCCCTGTTTCACTTGAATCCACAGCAACTGAATTATGCAGACCTGCCAACCTGTACGCATTTTGTGTACCGACCACGCAATTCTCGGTCAAAATACGCAGGTACGAAATGCCAGTTGAAACTACGCAAAAAAAAATAAAAAAATTGTAATGTAATCACGGAAAACAATCACTCAGTACAAAACAATGCCGTACATGTGTTCGGTTTTTAAACTACATTCCTCGGATTGAACCAGATGCTACGACCTTGTGCTTGTGGTTCTGTAACCCCTCCCCGACCCACTCAACATCCACTGATAAGCAGCGGTACTTTATTATCCACCGAGACGTAACGCTGCATTGCTGAGGTAAAAAGGGAAGTGGGGAGTAATAATCAAGCACAAAAATGTGACCGTAATGTTAACATATAAAACGTTAAAACATGTTCGGTAACTTTACGAGATGATGCATTTCAAGGGGTATATTCTAATGAGATATATTTGCCGTAGTAGCTCGCATACGATATGATTAGCCTCGTTACGAGACGGCAACGGTGTGAATAACTGATGGAGTAATTTAGGTTCTGTAATTCAAACGCCACGGAGACTCCCTCTTCTAACTTTGAATCGCGCACGCTCTGTTGGAGCAAAGTGACCATTGCAAAGGTGTTTGACAACATACTGCTAACGTAGCAAATAATTCCTATTATTGCAGCCAGTCACCCGACCAGCCTTGCAGTTATAAAATAATCATGACGTCATATGACTAGGATAATGACAAGGAGAGAGAGCATCAGACCTAAAAAGAAGCGAGTCCATGCCCCCCAGGAGTTCCTTGCAAAATATCAGGAGCAATGGCCGTGCCTCCGCCCCTCAAAACGTCCGCACCATGCATTTTGCACATTGTGCAATTACGATTTTTACATTAGCCACCAAGGAGCTTCAGGTAATAATTTAGCTGAACTTCTAGTTACAGAGGCCTACATTCCTAGATATTTTTTCATTTGAGTACATTTTTTTCCATTAGACCTATATGATGTGTGCCTATATAAGTTGATTCAATTATTTAATTAATTAAATAAAAATGGAAATCATGAACAGAAACTTGGTTTTATTCATAATTGACAGTGTTTTACATCGCAACATACGTTTTTGTAAATGCTTGAAAATGAAAACATTACAATATACAAAATACATTATTTCCGTTTTTATTAAATAATTTAATGCAATTCACTTATGGTTATCAGTTTGTATAAGCGCACATATCATATAATGAAGTATTAATCATGAAAAAATGGTTTTAAGCAGGTGTAGGCTACTCAAACTTTCGACTTGCAAGTATATCATAATATAGCTCAGTGCAGTGCAAGTGATATTTTTGAATCAGGTCAAATTATACAATTTTGCCTGATCACTTCAACAGTCAAAACTAGAATTATGAACAAAGGCGTGTGTGTGTGTGTGTGTGTGTGTGTCTCGCAGACTGTCGATGCCACGTGGAGGGGAAAAAACATTTTAAAATTATGGCTGTTACAGATTCAGTCCCTAGAATTAACTCATTCTTCCTACAAGCACACAATTTGAGACCAATTTGCGCAGAAACCCTTTTCAATACATTCATTGTAGAACACAACTTGCCGTTAGCTGCTGCAGACCATGCCGGACCACAAGGAAGATGTTTCCCGACAGTAAAATAGCCAAACCGTATGGCTGTGCCGGAACTAAGCGTTACACTGACTTGTGGTACTCAAAATATTTTCCCAAGGTTGGCAGGTCTGATTATGTATTCTTTTTTTATTGGACAATGCTAATTATTTTTGCTGCTAATAGCCTCTTGCTTAACCACTGACTGAAGGTGTCTCTTGTGAAAAGCAGCTTTATCCTTTAGCCAAGGCTACCTCAGGACTACAATGTACATGAAACGACCAAGCCCTTGTATTTACTGCATCAGAATAAAAGCACAAAATTAGTTAAATTGTTATCTAAAAAATATATATATCATCCTCTGTATCTAGTGCGGTGGTACTATAATGCTTTATTTTGATCAAAAGGGCTAGCTGGATAGGAGCACTGAACACAAGGACATCCCATAAATTCCTCTATGCAAGAGGACATATTGATTTGTACCGTGACAGTCCGGTGCTTGTTAGTCATATCTTGTAGGTGCTGCAAGAAAGCAGAAGAGTTTAAGAGCAAATGAGAAAAGAGGCAAGCAGTCCAGCAGAGACGAGCGCTCGCTGTGGGCGACGGAAGTCCCCTTCACGGGGCCCCGTGTTTAATGTCCGTACTGCACGCGAGCTACAGACCAGGCGGCGGTCTCCTCCTCGTTTTGGACCGGGATGACCTCTTCCAGCATCACGCTGGTCTCGCCCACGCCCCAGCGGCCCGCGCCGTTGATCAGCCGGCCCTTCAGGTGGTTGACCTTGCAGGCCAGCGCCGTGACGGTGATCAGCAGCACGATGCAGGTGAAGAGCAGCGCGCGCGACATGATCTGGCAGAGGGCCGTCTGACATTTCCCCGCGTCAGGCTCTGTAGGGCAGCTCTTGCTTTCGGACGTTACCATCGCGCGGACGGAGGGGGTTACGGCGCTGCTTGGGGCCGGTCTGGAAGACGTGAAGCTAGAGGTTGGGTCTAATTCTGTGGTGGTGGAGCTGACTTGAGGTTCCGTGGTTGACTCATTTAGAGGAATGGTGACAGTTGAAGTCGCAGCTGACGTTAAGGTGGAAATACCGCTGGCACACGCTACCAATCCCATAGTGACAGCAAAGCACACGAAGTGGTGGAGCTTGCGGCCGTCCATGCTTCTCTGTAAGAGAGGAACAGAGAAAGTGCTGCCAGTGGACTGTGCTTTTCTGCTAACTGGCCGCAGGCGAGCGTAGCATCACGTGTGTTCGGCTGTGCTGCGTTGAAGCCCAGCCTTAATTCCAAATATGTACGTGTATGTCTCCCTGCGGTCATATCTAAGTCTCGTCTTCGTCTCTGTCTTCATCTCATTACATTACATTACATTACAGGCATCTCTCCCTCTTTTGCAGACACTTTTATCCAGAGCGACTTACATTGTATCCAGTTATACAGCTGGATATATACTGGAGCAATGCAGGTTAAGTTCGTTGCTCAAGGGTACAACGGCAGTGTCCTACCGGGGAATCGAACCTGCGACCTTTAGGCTACAAGACCAACTCCTTAGCCGTTATACTACACTGGCGCCCATATGACTGCTGATGACAGAACACATGCCACATCAGAGTTTTCCCCTTTAATTACTCTTTCACAAAATGTAGTCATCCAGAAAAACGGATTTAGTGTTGTGGAATGTTGTCATAATCATGGAAAGTTAAGGTTCTCTTTAACCTCTGATTGTTATGACATCACATCAATATCGTCGCATTGGTAAACTTCTGAAAACTGGCATTTTGTGCATCATTGATGGTTTTCTAAAACTGCAAACCTTTCTAAAATTTGACAGTTGGCTTAAACATTTTCCCGTGCAATTAAGAATTCTGCACTGCAAGAAGATTATTCTGAGGTAGATGGGCAGTGTAATCCTGTGCGAGTCTCAGTAACGGTCAGCTTGACCGCGTCTTACCTGTGACAGGGACCGTCCCTCAGGTGCGGCTGCTCGGTCTGTGGGGGTTGGCGGGAGGGTCGCTGTGGGGTCGGTAAGCAGCGGCGAAGCTCACGACAGACTGAGGTCAGGAGGGCTGGCAGCCTTGTGAAGAGAGGACCTGAGCGTGCTGCTGCTGGAACCACAAGGCCCTAGTGACACATTTCCTTCCCCCCCCACCCCCCCCATGTCTGCTGCTTTATTTGGGGACGTGTGAACTCCGGCTCATGAATGGTTAACTTGGGCAGAAGATGGGGGTGGTGATGGGGTTTTTGAGGTGGCTGTTGGCTGAATTTAACCCTATAATGTTTGAGCAAAGAAGTTAGTACGTGTGTTCCTATGGTGTAAGGGATGTTTTCACACGTAAAATGCGTGAACGTGTAGCACAGATTTAGTGTCTTTTCCTGTGGAAGGTTCTTTAGTAACTGTAAAGTACTGCTCGGCTGGTGTCTGTGTTCCCCACCAGACTGCCGCAGTTCCTCTGTGCTCCCCGGTGTCTGTCTGAAGCTGTCTCTAGGCCCGTCGGGCTCGTCACTGGCGCTGCATCGGTGCTTAGTGGACTCATCACTGAAGCTGTCTCTGTGTTCATGGGACTAATCCCCGAAGCTTGTTCTGTAATGATGAGAATCTTTGTAGGAGCTGTCGCTTCTCCAATGAGAGTCTTCACCGTAGAAAGTGTAATTATTTTAGTCTTCAGTGAAGCCGAATCTGCGCTGATGAGGCTCGCCTCTGAAGCTCTGGGTGACTTCAGAGACTCATTTTCCGGGTGGTGAGTGACAAGAGGACTCGTGGTCGTGTTCCTGTACCACTCAGATTTTAGGACCCACAGAAGAAAGACAGATGGAAAGAGGAGCATTATGTCTGAGGCACTTTAGCCGTGTTTCCACCGCAGGAACTTTACCCCGGAACTAGGAACCTTTTGAGGAACTCAGTGCGTTTCGACCGCAGGAACTAGGGTCTAAATTTAGTTCCGGGGGCTTTATTTTACCCCCAATAAAGTTCCTGCTCGGGGGGTAGTACTTTCCAAAAGTACCGGAACCTTTGGGATGGGGCGCAAGCGCTGAAAATTTCTGATTGGTCGCTACTTGCAGTGTTTTATTTCAACCACCATGTTTAAAAATCTGCAGCCGCAAACCGATTTATTTTCATAATAACTTCAAATCAAACTTGTATGTTATGTGGCGCAGTAGCCTAATTTTGGTTATAGCCTGCCAACGTCTTGGAATTATAACGTGTGCTCTTCTGTTCTTTTCTTGCTTTAGTATTCGTTTTATAAAATGCTGAGCATTCGTGTTGGGACAGCATATTACGTACCAAAACAATCAAACGGATTAATTCGGTTGCTGAATATTTTCTTCCGGATTTTCTTTGTTAGCCCGTTGTAATTGACTCAAAACGTTTGATACAGTTATGTGAGGTATGCGGTAGTTCTGCGTAATTCACATTGGTGATACAGTAAAAGCAAACTGGAAATCACCTTCCGCACTTTTTGTCAGGGTAAAATAACAGGTTAATTCTAGTAATCGTCCCTTTAGCTTTTTCAGACTGTCGTAATTTTACTCTGCCATTCTTAAATTCCACAAAAAGACCAGGAAGACTATGAACTAATTTATGGTGCATGGTTCGCATCTTGGAGGGCACACTTCGCTGCTCGGATAGCAGTAACTTCGAAGGAAAGCAAACGGTGGCTGTACCACTGCTAATTTAAATTTTCACGCAAGTCCGAGTTTTCGTTCTATTCTTGTCATTTTGCGATTAGCCTATATGGAATTTTGACGATGAGAAAGTAATCAGACAGCAAATTGTTTACAACGTGTGCATGTTTTCTGCTGTTGTTGCCAGTTATATTGGAAATGTAAATGCATTCTGTCGCCACGGATGTCAAGACATGAAAGTGAATGTTCGCATAAAAACATAATGAATGTGTTTGAGAGGATATATAAAACAGTTACAATCTGACTATTGGCCTGTTATGTCCTATTCGTTGCATAACAACGGTCCAAGTTCAACTACCAACGACAGTTTTGCTTGACAACGGTAAAATATGCCCAAACGGCTGCAGAAGAATATTTCAATTCCAGGTGATTAAATCGATAAAAATCAATAAATACAAAAGTAACCATATATAGTCATTGTTGGTAACCCGTTGTATATAAGTGGAATAAACCCCTCCTGGCTGTTCCAGTTATTAGAAAATAATGTAGGCTACTTCGGTGGTAGTATGGGGTTACAGAAGAAATCACAGGACAGATGGACCGACGACAACGTCGCTTTTTCGTACGTCAGTGGGCTAATTTGCCTAATCTTCGCGGGACTTTAGACCGCGGTGGAAACGCAGACAACAATGGGCTGAAGGAACCTTTTAGTTCCTGGAAAAGTAGTTCCTGGGACTAAAAGTGCCGGGTACTTTTGGTGGAAACCCGGCTTTTGTTTCCTTACGCCAGGACTCTTGGAGAGAAGAAGAAAGCACTTCTGATTAACTGAACTCTCATCTCACTTTAGGTAATTTGATTTGCGTTGAAATTGGCACTTGTGAACTTTAGTCAAGTCCGAATTTATGTACTTTGCCAATTTTGCCAAATTCTATGAATGAATTCATAGAATTCATATGAATTCAGTGTTGGGTAGTGCTTAGGAACCTGAGTTTGCTATCATATGGCTCAAAACCTGATTGGTTAATGCAGTCCGCTTGAATTACTCAAGTGAATATATTGTCTATGCAAGTTAGTCTAGATCTCCATGTGCATAGCTACTGAACAATATACCGTAAAGGGTGTGCATGTGTTGGGGTGGGTGTGTGTGTGTGTGTTTGTGTGAAAGAGAGAGTGTGTAATTCCTCATAGGGCCCATAAACGGAACCTAACTGCCTGTTACTCATTTAAAATGTGCAGTATTCTCTTTTTTTTTTTTCTTTTAAAATACTTTTTGGCTTTATTGTGTATGCTATAGCAACTAAGGTTCAAAAGAATTTAAAAACTGATTGAATGCCATGGCTTCCTAACACAAAATAGCACAGAATCTAAAATAGTATGGTTCCATGTTCAGGCAAACAAGTCAACACAGCTTACTGGCATGTCATTCCTAGCAGGCCTTTGCTGAAAGAGCAAGAAAGTTTTATCCCAGGTGTAGATTTTTTTATTATGCTTTTTATTTTAGACTAACACTGGGTTAGGAAGTTCAAATGATAATCCCTTGGTTCAGGTTCCAAATACATTAAATGTTAAATTTACTATTGATGCGTTCCCTGTATATCCATAGTGATTTGCCTCTTTGCTTGGAAGGTGTGCTTGCATTGTTCATACCTCTTGTGTACCTCTGTCTCAGTGTCCTGTTCGTTTAACAAAAATAAAAGCAAAGAGCCAGGATTTTTGCAGAGCCCTATGAAATCGCCCAGGTAAGATGGATCATGCTAGCGTGCCGCGAGCAGCTTTGTCCAGATGTGATCACTGCAGGTGTGTGGAGAGCAGCACAAAGCTAACAGACTTCACGTGAAAGGAAAAACAGGCCCGGGCAGATGTACTTTCAGTCTGAGAGATAAAGAAGCCTCTGCTGGTGAATATGGCGCAGAAGTTTGGCTGCCCTTTGTCAGGTGCTTTCGTCAGATACACATTGCTCTTTGTCTCTGTGTAAGTCTGTACTTCTGTGTTCATGCTGAGGACAGCACAGCACAGCACAGCAGGTGCATGATTGATTGGAGGTGTTGGAAGGACAGGTATGCGTGTGTGCATCTCCGCGTTTCTGTGCGTGTGTGTGTGTGTGTGTGTGTGTGTATGAGAGAGTGAGAGAGAGAGAGAGAGAGAGAGTGAGTGTCAGTGTGTATTGGTGTGTATGTGTGCATGTGTGCGTGCATGTGCAAGAGAAATATTATCCACGCTGCCCACTAGAGGGCGCCCTTGGGACAGTTGCACCTCTGGTGCTGAATGAAAGCCCTCACTCATTTCGTGTTTGGGACTTGATTCAGTTTTAGTCGACACTGGAAACGTCTGAACAGTGTTTTTACATTAGAAAGTTTATTCACATATCAAATATGTTTTTTAACACATTATGGAAAAAAGACAAGCAGATTTGCAGTAGATCACTTGCTAATGTTTTTGCAGCTGCATTATGATTAAATGTTCTTCCACAACAAGAGTAAGTCATTTAACTTGGCAAACTCGCACATGAAACTTCATTTAGTCACAATTTTTTGCCCTGTTTCACTTGAATCCACAGCAACTGAATTATGTATTCTTTTTTTGTTGGACAATGCAAATTATTTTTTTTGCTAATAGCCTCTTGCTTAACCACTGACTGAAGGTGTCTCTTGTGAAAAGCAGCTTTATCCTTTAGCCAGGGCTACCTCAGGACTACAATGTACATGAAACGACCAAGCTCTTGTATTTACTGCATCAGAATAAAAGCACAAAATTAGTTAAATTGTTATCTAAAAAAATATATATCATCCTCTATATCTACTGCGGTGGTACTATAATGCTTTATTTTGATAAAAAGGGCTAGCTGGATAGGAGCACTGAACATCCCATAAATTCCTCTATGCAAGAGGACATATTGATTTGTACCGTGACAGTCCGGTGCTTGTTAGTCATATCTTGCTGGCGCTGAGGGAAAGCAAAACAGTTTAAGAGCAAATGAGAAAAGAAGTAAGCAGTCCAGCAGAGACGAGCGCTCGCTGTGGGCGACGGAAGTCCCCTTCACCCCCGTGTTTAGTATCTGTACTGCACGCGAGCTACAGACCAGGCCTGACCGTGCCGCTCATCCTTCCTGGAGGCCCGGCACTGCCCCCCTTACAACCCCCCCCCTTAGGCCTTGTCTGCAGTGGGCTCTGAGGTTGGCGCGGGGGCGGTTTGTGTTTTCGGGCTCTCGACGGGGTCTGGGTCCGCGGCTGGGGCCGGTTCCGGTTCCGGTGCTGCCGCCGCAGCCGCGGTCGGTCCGCGGTCGGCCTCCTCGGCAGGGCCCGCCTCGTCGGCTGCCGCCTGGGCCCCGCTGGGCTCGGTGGCGACGGCGGTGGCGGTGGCGGTCTCCTCGCTTTGGACCGGGGTGACCTCCTCCAGCATCACGCTGGTCTCGGCCACGCCCACGCCCGCCACGTCTCCGCCCTCTCGGCCGCCGGCCCAGTGGCCCGCGCCGTTGATCTGGGCCAAGCGGCTGTCGCTCAGCCGGCCCCTCAGGTAGCTGACCTTGCAGGCCAGCGCCGTGACGGTGACCAGCAGCACGACGCAGGTGAAGAGCAGCGCGCCCGCGATGATCAGGAAGAGGGCCTTCTGATATATCTGTTCGGCAGGCTTTGCTGTAGTGCAGCTCTTGCTTTGGGACGGTTCCATCGTGCGGACGGAGAGGGTTACGGTGTTGCTAGGGGCTGGTCCGGAAGACATGAAGCGAGACGTTGTGGCTAATTCTGTGGTGGTGGAGTTGGCTGTGGAGTTGACTTGAAGTTCCGTGGTTGACTCTGTCTCACTTTGAAGCACGGTGGCAGTTAAATTCGTAGCTGAGCTTGGGTCGGTATTACCACTGGCACACGCTACCAATCCCATAGTGACAGCAAAGCACACGAAGTGGTGGAGCTTGCGGCCGTCCATGCTTCTCTGTAAGAGAGGAAGAGAGAAAGTGCTGCCAGTGGACTGTGCTTTTCTGCTAACTGGCCACAGGCGAGCGTAGCATCACATCAGTTCGGCTGTGCTGCGTCGAAGCCCAGCCTTAACGCCAAATATGTACGCGTATGTCTCCCTGCGGTCATATCTAAATCTTGTCTTCATCCCCCTTCTTCATCTCATCACATTACGTTACATTACATTACAGGCATCTCTCCCTCTTTTGTGTTTCACCGCAAATAAAGTCCCTAGCGTTAGCGTTTTTTTCGTGCACAGGATGTGACATCACCGCGCATCTGCTGATGTGGCTGGCTAATTATAGCGCCCATCCTCGCTGCGAGGAGCAGGTGCGCCCCAGCGCTCGACTCGGCTTCAGTTTTTTTGTCGTGCCTGTCGTTCGGCAAGGTGAGGGATCTCTCTCTCTCTCTCTCCCTCTGTCCCGTCACCTGTCCAGCCGCAGGCAGAGCTCTTGGGTTCCTCGCCCCAACCCGAAACGGGAGGGAGCTCTGGGTGACCGTCCGACTGTATGAGTTTCTGCTTTTAGCCGTGATGTTTCTGAGGGCAACGTGTGGTGGAGGCAAACAGGTTCTGCTCCCACATCAGCGGGTCTGTATGAAAGGGCTTTTGTTTCTGCTGAACCAGAGAAGCTCCCCTTACTGTTAACTTGACGCTAAGATTTGATTTGACTGGAGCTTCCTCAGTGAAACATGCCCCTGCGGCTGGCACCAATGTGACTGTACCTCCCTCATGTTCTGCTTTACATTCACATTACAGGCATTTTGCAGACGCTTTTATCCAGAGCGACTTACGTTGTATCCAATTATACAGCTGGATGTATACTGGAGCAATGCAGGTTAAGTTCCTTGCTCAAGGGTACAACGGCAGTGTCCTACCGGGGAATCGAACCTGCGACCTTTAGGCTACAAGACCAACTCCTTAGCCATTATACTACGCTGGCGCCCGTATGACTGCTGATGACAGAACACATGCCACAATAGAGTTTTCCCCTTAAATTACTCTTTCACAAAATGTAGTCATCCAGAAAAACGGATTTAGTGTTGTGGAATGTTGTCATAATCATGGAAAGTTAAGGTTCTCCTTAACTTCTGATTGTTATGACATCACATCAATATCGTCGCATCGGTAAACTTCTGAAAACTGGCATTTTGTGCATCATTGATGGTTTTCTAAAACTGCAAACCTTTCTAAAATTTCACAGTTGGCTTAAACATTTTCCCGTGCAATTAAGAGTTCTGCACTGCAAGAAGATTATTCTGAGGTGGATGGGCAGTGTAATCCTGTGCGAGTCTCAGTAACGGTCAGCTTGACCGCGTCTTACCTGTGACAGGGACCGTCCCTCAGGTGCGGCTGCTCGGTCTGTGGGGGTTGGCGGGAGAGTCGCTGTGGGGTCGGTAAGCAGCGGCGAAGCTCACAACGGACTGAGGGCAGGAGGGCTGGCAGCCTTGTGAAGAGAGGACCTGTGCGTGCTGCTGCTGGAACCACAAGGCCCTAGTGACACATTTCCTGCCCCCACCCCCTGTGTCTGCTGCTTTATTTGAGGATATGTGAACTCCGGCTCTTCATGAATGGTTAACTTGGGCGGAAGGCGGGGAGGTGGGGGTGGTGATGGGGTTTTTGAGGTGGCTGTTGGCTGAATTTAACTCTATAATGTTTGAACAAAGAAGTTAGTACTTGTGTTCCTACAGTGTAAGGGATGTCACACGTAAAATGCGTCAATGTGTGTACTGCAGCACAGATTTAGTGTCTTTTCCTGTGGAAGGTTGTTTAGTAACTGTAAAGTACTGCTTGCCCGGTGTCTATGTTCCCCACCAGACTGCCGCAGTTCCTTTGTGCTCCCCGGTGTCTGTCCGTCTGGCTGTCTCCTGTGTTCTGGGCCTTCTTTGTGGTGTAACTCAGGCGCAAACCCGTCTTCCCTCCCTGTGCCCTCGCAGGTTTAAGACGGGCCAGATCAACGGTGACCTGCTCATCTACCACGTGCTGCTCACCCTGAAGCCCTATTACGCCAAGCCTTACGAGATCGTGGTCGACCTGACCCACGCCGGGCCCAGCAACCGCTTCAAGACCGACTTCCTGTCCAAGTGGTTCGTGGTGTTCCCGGGCTTCGCCTACGAGAACGTGGCGGCCATCTACATCTACAACTGCAACTCGTGGGTGCGGGAGTACACCAAGTACCACGAGCGTCTGCTCACGGGCCTCAAGGGCAGCAAGAAGCTGCTGTTCATCGACTCCCCGGCCCGGCTGGCCGAGCACGTGGAGCCCGACCAGCAGAAGCTGCCCGCGGCCACGCTGGCCCTGGAGGAGGACCTCAAGGTGTTCCACAACGCCCTCAAACTGGCTCACAAGGACACCAAGGTCTCCATCAAGGTGAGAAGCGAACGCTCTTTCGCGCCTTGCGGCTTATTCCGTCGACTGGTGACTGTCGTGCTGCAAGGCCTTGGCGGACAGCTGAGGAGGAGGTATGATTGGGTCTCCTCCTCCCCCACCCCCCCTTCCCCCCACAGGTGGGTTCCACGGCCGTGCAGGTGACGTCGGCAGAGCGCACGCGCGTCCTGGGCCAGTCCGTCTTCCTCAACGACATCTACTATGCCTCGGAGATCGAGGAGATCTGCCTGGTGGACGAGAACCAGTTCACCCTGACCATCGCCAACCAGGGCACGCCGCTCACCTTCATGCACCAGGAGTGCGAGGCCATCGTCCACTCCATCATCCACATCCGCACGCGCTGGGAGCTGTCCCAGCCCGACTCCATCCCCCAGCACACCAAAATTCGCCCCAAAGACGTGCCCGGCACCCTGCTCAACATCGCTCTGCTCAACCTGGGCAGCTCCGACCCCAGCCTCAGGTGAGGAGCACGGCGCCACTTCCTGTTTCGAATTATGTCGTGGTGCTGTAGCCACTTTTACTGCGATATTGGCGTATTCAATGCCCTGGTCTTTTGGAGGAAGGGGAAAAAAACGTGTTGAGTCATCCAGTCTTGTGCGTCTTTGAGTTTGAGGTTCCTGTGCGTGGTTGGTCGAGAGGAAGCGTAGCGTTGCTTTAGACCCCGCCCCCACAGACGGCTGCTGGTCAGAGCGTCTCACCGCCTCCTCGTGTGATCCCCCCCCAGGTCCGCGGCCTACAACCTGCTCTGCGCCCTCACCTGCACCTTCAACCTGAAGATCGAGGGCCAGCTGCTGGAGACGTCCGGCCTGTGCATCCCAGCCAACAACACGCTCTTCATCGTCTCCATCAGCAAGACGCTGGCGGCCAACGAGCCGCACCTCACGCTGGAGTTCCTGGAGGAGTGCATCTCCGGTTTCAGCAAGTCCAGTCAGTACCCACCCCCCCCAACCTCCCCCCGCCAAACCCCCCCCCCCCTCACCAAACACTGACCGCTTCTGTCGTTCTGATGCATTTAATATGAAGCAATGTATTTCACAGCTGCTTTTTCCTCTTTTTTTTGTTTTTGCTTAGCTTGCGTTCTACAGCCTGCGCGTGCTCATAGCCAGATGTTGCACGTTTAGCTCGTTAGCGCCCGGGTGACTGACACTTCCTCCCGCACCTCCGTTCGCTCCACCCCGGGGCCCGATTGGTTGGGCGCGCTCGCGGCTCTGACCTCGCTCTGACCACGCCCTCCCCCCGCTCCGCCCCCCCGCAGGTATCGAGCTCAAGCACCTGTGCCTGGAGTACATGACGCCCTGGCTGCTCAACCTGGTGCGCTTCTGCAAGCACAACGACGACGCCAAGCGCCAGCGCGTCACCGCCATCCTGGACAAGCTCATCACCATGACCATCAACGAGAAGCAGATGTACCCCTCCATCCAGGCCAAGATCTGGGGCAGCCTGGGACAGGTGAGCCGGCCGAGGGGGGGCGGGAGGGCGTGGGCCCAATGGAACCCGTCTCCCTGTGCACTGCAGTCCTTTTAGTTCCCCAAAATTATCCCTAAACCGGGCTTCTTAAAAATAAGCCACAGAGCCTAGATCAGGTTTTTATAAAGGTCATGGCCGCCACTGTTCTTGCTGTGGAGTGGATGTTGATAATAATACATTTTCTCTGTGGGTGGGTGTTGGTTGGTGGGTCGTGCTGGAAATGAGTCATCCGTATGTTGTCTCCTTTTTGACAGTCGTCCTATCGTTTTTAATAGCAGCAGAGTGTCGTTCATTTTATTGTCGCGGTTACAGGAATCAGGAAGTGATAGTCATATATGAGTCATTATGAAGCTTGTATAAGGACCAGGGCATTCTGCCACCCAGCCCTGGAGGTCTGGTGCCTCCCATGCCATTCTGCAGCGGGCATCGGGCAGAAGCAGGAACACTGGCTAGATGAGGATAGATATAAGTGCCTTGGTGGGTGGAGTCATTCAGAAATCCTTGCATGTTTGTTTTTGGCTGGACCGCAACAGCGGGGCCAGCCCTACAAATGCGAGTGTCTGCGACTGAGTGAGTGAATGAGTGAGTGATGAAGTTACACCATTGGTCGGCCGAGTTATGACGTCACACCATTGGTTGGCCGGTCCAGCCATACACTAGGTTTTAACTTGGTCTTGTTTTAAATCATTTTGACACCAGCGTTATGCGAATGTAACTTTATGACGGGGGGACTTTTCAGGAGATTAATGTATCATTTAAAAAAAAAAAAATTTTTTTAGATAACGGACCTGCTGGACGTGGTGCTGGACAGCTTCATCAAGACCAGCGCCACCGGCGGCCTGGGCTCCATCAAGGCGGAGGTGATGGCGGACACCGCCGTGGCGCTGGCGTCGGGCAACGTCAAGCTGGTGTCCAGTAAGGTGAGCTCTGGGCCCGGCGTCGCCTCCGCTCTCTCCCCCGACCCAGCCTGGGCCTCAGACGGCTACGCTAACCCCAGGCTAAGGCCTCGCTTGCGGGTAAACGGGCGAGAGGTCGACGAATCGGGCCCCGCCCGTTTTTCGGTTTTTTCCGAACCGCACCCCCCTTCTGACCCCTCGTTTCCCCAGGTGATCATCAGGATGTGCAAGATCATCGACAAGACGTGCCTGTCGCCCACGCCCACGCTGGAGCAGCACCTGATGTGGGACGACATCGCCATCCTGGCCCGCTACATGCTCATGCTCTCCTTCAACAACTCGCTGGACGTGGCCACCCACCTGCCCTACCTCTTCCACGTGGTGACCCTGCTGGTGGCCACGGGGCCCCTCTCGCTGCGCGCCTCCACCCACGGCCTGGTCATCAACATCATCCACTCGCTCTGCACCTGCTCCCAGCTCAACTTCAGCGGTGAGCGTCGCCGCCGTGTGTACGCAGAGGTGGACTTTTATAGGACTCGTAACGATTAAATTTAGCCCGTCCGACGTTTTTGAAAGACGTGTCGCCACGTCTGAAAAGCCGCGATGGTTCGTGAGCGATATCGCGACGTGTTGCGATATCTTGATCGTAGATTTTGGTTATCGCGACGGGTCGTCTGGATGTTAAACTGGGGCCTTTGCGCACTGTTGTCGTTAAAGATGCTGCGTTGCTCTTGGACAGAATAGGGGCGTTAACGCTGGTTTGTAGGTCAGATTCCCAGCAAACTGGCTCTCTGAATTCCGGCCTTTTTGATTGGCTCCTGAATGCCTTGCACTCCCTTTGGGCATCGACTCCCCGGTCCATCACTGAAAATGAAAATTGAATTTTCGGTCCACCTACCTGCTTAAGTAAAGGTGCAGTAATTTGTTTCTGTATAATCACGTTAAAGACTTTTTAAAAGATGGATCGGTTGTCGATACCAGAAAATATGTCCTCTAAATCTATTAACAGACCCCCCCCCCCCCCAAGCCCACAACTAAATAGATTTTTTGAGACCTCTAAAGCTTAGAAGAAAAATGTTGCCTTTCTATCTCAGCCTGTGAACATCAGTGTTCCAGTGCCAGTGAATGGGAAAAGGAAAACCATTCTGTTTGGGATGAAACGCAAATGAGAGATTGAAATAAGAAAGTGGCTGTCTGCTGGGGAGCGGGCTTTGGTCCCTGACCTTTGTCTGTGGGTGTTCCCCTGCAGAGGAGACGAAGCAGGTCCTGAGGCTCAGCCTGACCGAGTTCTCCCTGCCCAAATTCTACCTGCTCTTCGGCATCAGCAAGGTCAAGTCCGCCGCGGTCATCGCCTTCCGCTCCAGCTACCGCGACCGCTCCTTCTCCCCGGGGTCGTACGAGAGGGAGACCTTCGCCCTGTCCTCGCTGGAGACCGTCACCGAGGCTCTTCTGGAGATAATGGAGGTGAATACGTAACTGCACACAGTGTGCTCACAATACACCCTGTGCTCTCTACAGTGTACTCACAATACGCACTGTGCTCTCTACAGTGTGCTCACAATACGCACTGCACTCTACAGTGTACTCACAATACGCACTGTGCTCTCTACAGTGTGCTCACAATACACACTGCACTCTCTACAGTGTACTCACAATACACACTGCACTCTCTACAGTGTGCTCACAATACACCCTGTGCTCTCTACAGTGTACTCACAATACGCACTGTGCTCTCTACAGTGTACTCACAATACGCACTGTGCTCTCTACAGTGTACTCACAATACACACTGCACTCTACAGCGTACTCACAATACGCACTGTGCTCTCTACAGTGTGCTCACAATACACACTGCACTCTCTACAGTGTGCTCACAATACACCCTGTGCTCTCTACAGTGTGCTCACAATACACACTGCACTCTCTACAGTGTGCTCACAATACACCCTGTGCTCTCTACAGTGTGCTCACAATACACCCTGTGCTCTCTACAGTGTGCTCACAATACACCCTGTGCTCTCTACAGTGTGCTCACAATACACACTGCACTCTACAGTGTGCTTACAATACACCCTGTGCTCTCTACAGTGTGCTCACAATACTCACTGCACTCTACAGTGTACTCACAATACGCACTGCTCTCTACAGTGTACTCACAATACGCACTGCACTCTACAGTGTACTCACAATACGCACTGCACTCTACAGTGTGCTCACAATACGCACTGTGCTCTCTACAGTGTGCTCACAATACACCCTGTGCTCTCTACAGTGTGCTCACAATACACCCTGTGCTCTCTACAGTGTACTCACAATACACCCTGTGCTCTCTACAGTGTACTCACAATACGCACTGCACTCTACAGTGTACTCACAATACACCCTGCACTCTCTAAAGTGTACTCACAATACAGCCTGCACTGTCTCTACTGTGTACACACAATACATACTGCACTGTCTCTACAGTGTAGACACACAGTACTCATTGTACTCTCTCTACAGTGTACACCTCTGTGCACACTGAACTGCCCCTAATATTAGTCCCAGTAGCACGCACAACTCAAATCTTACACATACACATCCGCTACACATGCTCACTTTGCTCTGCCCTGTATTGTTGTTCACTCTTTTGCTGCACACGGAATGCACAGCCATGCAGACATAATTGCAGACTCTTTAAACACGACGCTAACTTCCTCCACAGCTGCCGGGCAATGGTTTTTTTTTTTTTAAACCATTAGTTTGTTCCACATTTTGTTTCCTGTTGCCATTGCATCGCAGGCGTTCCTGATTAATTATGCACATTCTACTGTTGTTTTTTTTCAGCGCACTCTTTTCATAAGGTGTTTTTCTGGGTTTCTTTGTGCACGTATTCAACATGCATACACAGTTAAACGTATCTCTCCTGCTCCAATAGGCCTGCATGAGAGACATCCCATCATGCAAGTGGCTCGACCAGTGGACGGAGCTGGCACAAAAGTATGTACACGTGATTAATTATAATTAACAAAGCTTTTTCTTGTGGCTTGTTTCTCTGAAAATATCTGTATGGGAAACCAGTAGCACTTACTGTATGTTTATGATGTCACCATTTTAAACAAGACTGAAAGCCTCATTCTCTCTGTGCTTTGTCAAGTTCATAAGACGCACATTCTTGGGGAAGCCAAGTGGTGCGTTTCTGTGATAAAGTATAATGGTGAAGACAATAGACTTCAGTGAAAAATATTTAAGTAGGGAGGATTTGCTTGTGAAATATCCTTTTTCCAAAGGGAGCACGTTGTCTTGCATTGCCTTTTACATGTAAACTAGCAACCAGTCTGCATTAACTTAAGGAGTTAACACCCCTTAATGGCTTATTGCTCAGTTGTACATTAAATCAGTTGAATTAATACACCTTAGCCAAAAGCGGCTTTGTGCATAACGCAGAATTTATATGGCGACATTGTGACTGTTCAGCTTCATGTGTTGGTTTGGTGTTAGAACACTGGTGCACATTATGTGTGTTGGTTTGTCATATTTCAACAGTGAAGTCAGCACAGCCTGTCCGGCCTGTAGATGGGTTCGGCTTACTGGATGAGTTTACTTTCATAGGCGTGCTACCCTGATTGGGCGTTTCATACGTGGGTGGGTGTGTCCACCTCCCCTGGGAGGAGTTTGGGGGGGGGGGGGGGGGCTTTTGCCCCAGCTCTTACCCTGTTACTGAGCCCCCTCCCCCTGGGATTGGGGAGGAGTTTGAGGGGGGGGGGGGTTTTGGCCTTGCTCTTACCCTGTTACTGAGCCCCCTCCCCCTGGGATTGGGGAGGAGTTTGAGGGGGGGTGGTTTTGGCCCAGCTCTTACCCTGTTACTGAGGCCCCTCCCCTGGGATTGGGGAGGAGTTTGAGGGGGGGGGGGGTTCAGCTCTTACCCTGTTACTGAGGCCCCTCCCCCTGGGATTGGGGAGGAGTTTGAGGGGGGGGGGGGGTTTCAGCTCTTACCCTGTTACTGAGGCCCCTCCCCCTGGGATTGGGGAGGAGTTTGAGGGGGGGGGGGGGGTTTCAGCTCTTACCCTGTTACTGAGGCCCCTCCCCCTGGGATTGGGGAGGAGTTTGAGGGGGGGGGGGGGTTTCAGCTCTTACCCTGTTACTGAGGCCCCTCCCCCTGGGATTGGGGAGGAGTTTGAGGGGGGGGGGGGTTCAGCTCTTACCCTGTTACTGAGGCCCCTCCCCCTGTGATTGGGGAGGGGTTTGGGGGGGGGGGGTTTGCCCCAGCTCTTACCCTGTTACTGAGGCCCCCCCCCCCGTCTCTGCGCAGGTTTGCGTTCCAGTACAATCCGTCCCTGCAGCCGAGGGCCCTGGTGGTGTTCGGGTGCATCAGCAAGCGGGTGTCGCACGGGCAGATCAAGCAGATCATCCGCATCCTCAGCAAGGCAAGTCCTCTGCTCAGCATCGACCGGGTGTGTTTCCGCCGTTCCAGCCCCGCCCCTCTGCCCCGTCACTCCCGCCCACCCAAAATCCCGCCCTCCCCACCCCCCCACCCCCCTCCTCGACCGGCCCCGCCTCCCCAGCCCTTTCTCCCCTCCTCTCGACTCTGTCCAGCCTCCTCCCCTAACCGATCCCACTGTCCGCCTGACCCCGCCCCCTCCTTCCTCAATCCCGCCCCCACCTTCTA
>CM077292.1:6894398-6924398 GCA_039654925.1 Anguilla pacifica | reverse complement strand
CTCTTTCCAGTCTGTGCCATTGAGGAAATGAACGTAGGAATGAGTAAAGAGGGTTCCTGTGCGGTCGAGCTGGGCTGGCGCGTGCTGTGCCCTTGCCATTTCAAATGGGCGACAGTGTTCAGGAAGCGATTCGACCGGTCTCCACGGCGACGCGCAGCGGCCTGGCGCCCCACAGGTGGCGCCGTGCTCACGGGACTCCCCCCTTCCACCCCACCCCCCCGCAGAGCCCGGAGGAGGTCTTCATGGAGATCCGCAAGCCGCTGGAGTGGCACTGCAAGCAGATGGATCACTTCGTGGGCCTCAACTTCAACTCCAACTTCAACTTTGCACTAGTGGGCCACCTGCTGAAAGGTACGCTGGGAGGGGGCGGGGGCCTGACCGTGCCGCTTTCATTGGCTGGTCGCAGCCGGCCAATCGCTAAGCTGCTTCGATGCTTCTGTCTTCATCCAGGACTTGTATTGCACTTACATTATCCTGATGTTGTAGATCTAGCATATCTTGTCGTTACGCCTCATTCTAGTATGACTTGTCATAACTTTCTGACCTAGCCTATGCTAACTGTGTGAACTGTTACATGATGACTGTTGTACCTTATCAGACTCGCTTTTTGTGGCTGTCGAATGACCTTCGGCATGCACTCACTGACCGTCACTTTGGATCAAAGCGTCTGCCGGACAAATGTAATGGAATGTTCAGTGCGTGATGTCATCGCAGAGGAGTGCCTCTCTACTGCGAGACAGAGGCAGTGCTTCCTGTAGTCTGATGATGTCATGTCACATGACGACGCGTAAACGTAAAACGCGCCCGCGCGTTCGGTGTCTCACGCCGGTGGTCCTCTGGCCTTGCAGGGTACCGGCACCCCTCCCCCACCACGGTGGCCCGGACGGTGCGCATCCTCCACACGCTGCTGGCGCTGGTGGGGAAGCACCTGAACTGCGACAAGTTCGAGGTGAACACGCAGAGCGTGGCGTACCTGGCAGGTGAGTTCGCCCGCACCCTCCGAGCGTGGACTACAGCGCGCCTCCTTCTCACTCTTTCACTAAGAAGAGAAACGGACTGTGATGCAGCATGGACCGCGGTTGTTTTATTTCCTTATTTTGCACTGCTCATTAGTGTCCTACCCCACAGCCATCGTCAGACATGCTGTAGAGCCTAGGGCCGGGGGCTCTGCTGCTTTCTCTTCTTACCAATTAACTGATCAATTAAACAGAACAAATAGCTTTTTTAATAAATCAAAAAAAAAAGACCCAGGAGAGACTGTGCCTCCCTGGCCACCAGTGCTTGCTAGTTTAATAGGACCAAGTGCCACGTTTTTGATTCTATGTGTGTATGTGCGTGGATGTGCGTGCGCGTGTGTGTGCGCGTGCACGCTGTGTGTGTGTACTGTGCGTGTGCGCTGTGCATGCCTGCGTGTATGTGTGTGTGTGTGTGTGTGCTTTGCGTGCGTGTGTGTGTGTGTGTGTGTGTACTGTGCCTGCATGCGTGTGCATGCGTGCGTATGTGCATGCGTGCTGTGCATGTGCGTGTCTGTATGTGTGCATGCGTGCGTATGTATGTGTGTGTGTGCTGTGCATGCGTGCTGTGTGCTGTATGCGCACGTGCGCGAGCTGTGGTGTAACCGCATCTCCCGTCTGCGCAGCTCTGCTCACCGTCTCAGAGGAGGTGCGCAGCCGCTGCAGCCTGAAGCACAGGAAGTCGCTGCTGCTCTCCGAGGTTGCCATGGAGAATGTTCCCATGGACACGTACTCGGTGCATCCCAGCGACCCCAGCTGCAGGTCAGTGTGCATCATTCTGGCCTGTCTTCCCCCCTTTGGGGATGTGGACGCTCCAGACGCAGAGGTGATTGGTTGAATCTCTGAATCCACTGTACTCAAACCCCCAGAGGTCATAATTTTACACTGACATGCTGCTGTTAGTGGACTACATAGCAGCCAATGCCTGACTACCTCTAGATTCACTGAATTATGACTCTTAACAGAAACTGTGACAGAGCCACAGCAAGATGATTTGGCCTCTTGCTTGAATTATTCACGTGTGAATTTTGCTGTTGGCAGATCTAGGGTCACACAGCTTAAGCCTGACTGAGCTGTTGAATAATACTCATCATACAAAATGTCCAGTGAAAGATGGCCACCCGGGGGTGTAGCTAATGAAAAATGGCCATTGCGCAGGAAGTAAAAATATAAAAAAAGCCTAACATAATAATAACGCAGTTTATTGAAAGTCGGCCGACTCCTCAAGAAAAAAAAATAAAAAGAGATGAAGGTGTTCCTCGGAGATGCCAAAGGGCACCTTCTCATAAACCAAGACGATTGGCCGTCAGACGCATGGGTGAAGCTCCTGTGGGTGAGCAACAGCATGGCCGCCTACCGCATAGTGCCCGTCACCGTCACGTGAAGAGAAGTGAAAAGGGAGTACTGAAAATTGCCATCATGGACAAGTGGTCGCCTGTGTTGTGGTTGGGTGGTGACTAGGGATGTATCCGTATCCGAATCCGAATACTGTATTCGGGAAAGCATGAATAATGCGATGGAAACAGATATTTCTTCTCCCCGAAGTTGCTCGTTATTATTCTTCATGTCCAGTTTTTTTTCTTCCAGTTCAGGTTTTTTTTTTTCTAAAAAAAAATAAAATAATAATTTATTTTTTTTTACGTCGCAACAAGTTTTATCTCTGTAAAGGGACACCTCAGCCTTTTAACAGTTCTAAAATAAATGCGCTACAAAATCCAGCATTCTAAAGCAGTTTAAGGGGAGGCACCATCGTCAAAAACGATGATTTTTGTGATTTTCCATATGCCAATTTTTATATTTTTTGATATTTAACTATAGTTTCATAAAATGAACAAACTGAAGGTAAATAATCGTTATAAATAGTTCATATAGATGATAATATAACACCATCGTCAAGTACACAAAGCACAAAATGAGCTTATGATAGCATCTTTTATGATTAAATGTATGCCAATTCATAATTAATTATATGTCAATATTAAATCAATTTGATGCTTTGAAGACAACAATTGCATTGCCAATGAATATTAGGTTAGAAAATAGAACATTTGCCTGATTTAACGTGACTTCCGGTATAAACCACGCCCACTTCCGGTCTTCTATCCGAATACAGATACACAGACAGATAATTTTGTTGGTTGAACAGATACAGATACAGATACAGATAATGACATCTCTGCACACCCCTAGTGGTGACCCCATCTTGTTTAGATAGCGGAATAAATCCTTTTCACTTCTGTAGTGGCGTGCCTCAGCCTATAGGGCGGCAGTGTAGCACAGTTCGTAAGGAACTGGGCTTGTAACTGAAAGGTTATAGGTTTGATTCCTGGAGTAGGACACTGCCGTTGTACCATTGAGCAAGGTACTTAACCTGCATTGCTTCAGTATACATCCAGCTGTATAAATGGATACAATGTAAAAAAAAAATAAATAAATAAATAAAATGCTATGTAGTGTAAAAATGCTAAAAAATGTTGTGCTAACAGTTGTGTAAGTCGCTCTGTATAAGAGCGTCTGCTAAATGCCTGTAATGTAATGTAATGTACTCCCCTTCTCCCTCAGGACTCTGCGGGAGAGCCAGCCCTGGGCGTCGCCCAAAGGGTCGGAGCGCTACCTGGCGGCTCACTATCCCACGGTGGGCCAGATAAGCCCTCGCACGCGCAAGTCCATGAGCCTGGACATGGGCCAGCCCTCCCAAGCCAACACCAAGAAACTGCTGGGTGAGGGCAGCCATTTTGGCTCCACGGTCTTTCGCCCGTGGTCTGAAGGGCGCACGCCGAAGGGTTCCGGTAATTTCCGCGGGATTGTCGCGGCGTCCGTCTCGCAGACGTGATGTTTCACCCCGCCCGCTCTTTTGCTCCCCTCAGGCACGAGGAAGAGTTTCGACCACTTGATATCGGACACGAAAGCACCAAAGAGGCCAGAGATGGAATCTGGCATCACCACGCCCCCCAAGATGCGGAGAGTGGCCGAGAACGATTACGAAATAGGTGCGCGCCTCGTGGAGCTTCTCCGACGCTGAAATTGAGCTGGGGCGGCGCGGCAGGCTGACGCTAACGCTCGCACGTCTCGTTTATGACCCTCCCCTTTCTGCAGAGACCCAAAGAATAGCCAATTCACAGCACCACCACCTGCGCAAGGTGTCCGTGTCGGAGTCCAACGTGCTGCTGGACGAGGAGGTTCTCACGGACCCCAAGATCCAGGCGCTGCTTCTCACCGTCTTGGTGAGCTGTTTCTTTTCTTACTCACACACACAAACAGTACACATACATTCTCTCTTTCTCTCTCTCGCTGTCCCTCTCTCTCTCGCACTCTCTTACTCTCTCGCACTCTCTCTCTCTTATCTTTATGAGTCAATTAGCATAAATTTAATTTATGTTTTATGTTGGGTCTATTTGTTTGTATTTATGTATATGGTAATCTAAGTGTACATATGGTGTTCTGTTCTTCAGGCCACGTTGGTGAAAAACACAACAGATGAATTTGACCAGAGGATCCTCTATGAGTTTTTAGCTGAAGCTAGTGTTGTCTTCCCAAAGGTCTTTCCAGTTGTGTAAGTCTCTTCACATATTTCCCATTTTTAATCTGTTTCACTTACAAAACACAGCTTTTTTTGAGCAAAATGAATTTTCCTCATGTCTCAAAATAACATATTTGTAAGCCATAAAGGGGTTAATAAACTCTAAATCCTGTTTTGGTTCTAAAGCTGAGTATCATGTCTGCATTTGATACATCGCATTAGTCCTATAGTTAAAAATCTAAATAAATAAATCTAATTAAGCCATACCACCGCATTTTGTGCAAAAAGAGCCATGCGCTAGCTAGATGCTAACTAGCGAGTTGCTGTTGAAATGTTAGGCTGTTGATAACTGATCAGACAGTTGGTTATAACCCCAGCACATTGCTGCACTGCCCTTTACCTTTGCACCGTAGGCCTACCATACAGGCCTTTCTGCAGTTCACTTGCTTTAGCTAACTGCTTTGCTTGCAGTGCCCTAGCCAGCCGGCTAATAACAGGTAAGAATGTCCAATGTAGATTCTGCATGAATAAGCACAGTTAGTCATGCTTAGCGTTCTATCCGATAAGGGCTTTGCTGGAACCGGAAGGATGCTGCGAGCGTAGGGGACGCCACCCACGCAGTTACACCAATCAGCAGCAAGCTCATACAGCTTCTCCCCTTTATCATGTATATGGAAGCTGCAAGGCCTTGCTGCTGATTGGCTGTCTTATGGCCACCCCAGCAGCAAGGTCATGTCATACAGCTTCTCAACTTTATCATGTATTTGGAAACTGCAAGGCCTTGCTGCTGATTGGCTGTCTTATGGTCACCCAGTCGATAACGATGATGTTTTTCTTCCCCGTGAACCATTTCATGTGGCCTCTGAAGTGTGGTTGTTTACTACCTCGTCAGGCTTAATTAAAGAGAAGAAGGCTAAACGAAAGGCGATGCACAACGCGGTGGCGGCGGCCGCTGTTGCATTGGCTAATTGTCGTGGCGGTGTATCGCCCAGCCGTGACTTACATACTCGCACGGGCTTCATCTTTATCAGCTTTTTACAGGCTTTATCTGCCAGGCTGGGTGCTACTTCCTGTCTGCTGTTCTCTGGCCTGCATCAGACCACGTTTCCTCCGCAGCGGGAGGCGACATTGTTAAATTTGGCGCTGGTGTGTTTGAGCTGCTTTCATGTGACACCTGCGTGTCCATCACACCCCTTTCACAAGTTCGACTGCGGCAGTTCCCGTTCACCTCGTTCGCCTGCTATTTCGAGCAAAGGCTGCCGCTCGTTAACTCCTTCCAGCGCGCCGTTCACTGCAAATATTCATTTATTTGAATGCGAATTTTTTGTTTGGCGTTCCCTTTGCAGCCACAACCTACTGGACTCGAAGATAAATACCCTCCTATCACTGTGCCAAGACCCCAACCTCCTGAACCCCATCCACGGCATCGTGCAGAGTGTGGTGTACCACGAGGAGTCCCCTCCCCAGTACCAGCCTTCATACCTGCAGAGTACGTGACCAGCCGCCTCCACATCCAAACACGCGATGGCACTGAGCACGCACCGTTTATAAACAAGCTAGCGTAGCATAGCATGGCCTGTAATACACACATCCAAACACGCAAAGCCACTGAGCACGCACCGTTTCTAAACAAGCTAGCGTAGCATAGCATGGCCTGTAATACACATATCCAAACACGCGATGCCACTGAGCACGCTCATTTTCTAAACAAGCTAGCGTAGCATAGCATGGCCTGTAATACACACATCCAAACACGCGATGCTACTGCACATGCTCCGTTTATAAACAAGCTAGCGTAGCATAGCATGGCCTGTAATACACACATCCAAACACGCGATGCTACTGCACATGCTCCGTTTATAAACAAGCTAGCATAGCATAGCCTGGCCTGTAATACACACGTGTTCAAGCCAGCTCTGGTGACGGGCAGTCAGTGAAAGAAAAACCTATTCCCTTTTACCGTTGCAGAAGAAATGCACGCATTCAGCATCGTTTAATGTAAAAAAAGGGTCAGCTGTCTCATGATGAACGGGTCATATGCTTGTGTCTTGTTATTAACCCTTAAGTGCCCCAGGCCGATTTGCATGTGTAAACCCCAGCTCATGCATCTCTGTCTACCCCCCCCCCCCCCCACAGGCTTCGGGTTCAACGGGTTGTGGAGGTTCGCGGGGCCCTTCTCAAAGGTATGTCTTATTATGTCAGGGGAGATTTTATTAATGTTCCTATAACGATGGAAATAATGCCCTATCAAGGAGAGTCCTGACAGTTAAATGGTTTTGGTTATTGACACCCCCCCCCCCCACTTCACGCCTCCGCCCGGGGCCACCGTCTGGTTTCTGTGTTCAGTAGCTTGTATCTGAGACGTAAATAATAACGAGGGATCGATCCACAGCACCCCCACGCGCGTTTGTGCGGTTCGAAGTCACGCTGGAAACCGCAGAGTGATGGGACACATTTATCTTCCGGTGGCTGATAATATGCATTTCACAATGTTCACTTGTTGTTTTTTTGTAACTCAAAAGAAGTGCACCTTTGACTGCTCCTAAAAGACTGCTGCTCTCTCACACTGCTCGTAGCAAACTCAGATCCCCGACTACGCAGAGCTGATTGTGAAATTTTTGGACGCTTTGATTGACACCTACCTGCCGGGGATCGATGAGGAGACCAGCGAGGAGTCGCTGCGGACGCCCACGTCGCCGTACCCGCCGCCCGTCCAGAGCCAGCTCAGCATTACCGCCAACCTCAACCTCTCCAACTCCATGACCTCACTCGCCACTTCTCAGCACTCCCCAGGTCAGCCCCGCCCACAGGCTCTCACGCACACACACACACACACGCACACACACACCCCAACTGTGCTTACACAGGGCCTGCACTCTCTCTCTATCTCACACACATACACCCACACACACACACACACACGCGCACACCCAATCTGCGCTTACACAGGGCCTGCGCTCTCTATCACACACGCACGCACGCACACACACACACACACACGCACACACGCACACGCACACACACACGGGCACACACACACACATAGGCCCTGTTCAGACCTGGCATTAAAGTGCGTCTTGGGTGATCCGATCACAAGTGGACAGCACTAACTACAGGTGTGAATGCACCCAGGACGCACTGAGGACGCATTGAGATCCGATCACTCAGACCACATTCAGTGGTGGTCTGGGTCGCATATGGCCACATTCACAGCAGCGTGTACACGAATGTGTCCTGGGCCACATTGAAGGACTGCCTAGTCACCTGACGTCCTCTGCGTAAGCAGAAGTACGTACTCATTCGCGCGCCAACGGCGTCATATTAAAGTGCGGAACAACAAGAAGCCACAGTGAATAACAAAATAAACGAGACAAAGTTTTAAAAAATGATACCATGTCATTCTACAGTCAATATCTGGGACTAAATATTGAATAAATATACAACCTTACCATTGGTTTTACGCATAGAGATGTCCCTTTTGAGACTGAGCGATCATATATTGTCTTGGACAATCCGTTTGGGAAATATACGCTCACTTGTGATGCCTGGGTCCCTTCCAAAATAGCTGTGCGTAATACCACACGTGTTGTTTACGGCGTTGTCGCCCTTTTTAGTACAGTCTGGCTTGATTGACAATTCATTTATTCAGTAGGTGAGAGTATAAGCTTTCTAACAATGTATAACACGTCTAATTTTGCTTTTGGAACAGCGTTTTATAGGTCCGCGTAACCGAAAATGTTCTTATCATCGCATTCACTTACGCATTCACTCTGTGGTAGCAGTAAAAGACGCTGCACCTAAAGAAACGTTGTCAACGATTTTTCGTAATTTCTTGGAAAATACGATTATTATTGAGGACTTCTGGGCATAGCTAAGCCATATTTTTGCTGATAGACCTCGTTTTCTGGAGCAAGACAGAAGCGGATAGAACTGTATCGTTTTGGTTGGTTCCCAAATCGCGTAAGCTGGCTTTGTCCACGACGCTTGAAAGCGCATGGAGACATATTACGAGTGCGTCAAACATCTTGGGCGATTTAGTTTGCCTGGAACACGCCAAGGAATAGACCCAGTCTGTTTTTGTTTTGATTTTGCCCGCGTGCCTTTGCAAACTTCTTCTTCTTCTTCTTCTTCTTCTTCTTTTAATTTCCGGCAGACTAGGCACAGTAGTGCATTGCTCCCTCCCGCGGGTTAAAAACAACAACGCGTTTGGTCTTTGCAAACGGAAATGATGCACGTGTTCATTTGCATAATGAGCGGAGATGTGAGATCCGATCACAAGTGGTCACTCAAGACGCGTGTGGAGACGCATTCGGATGCCGGGTGTGAACTGACATCATTCTTGACTGAATCTAGACACAGTCTGGATATATCTGGACAGGGCCATACACACACACACACACACACCAACTGTGCTTACACAAGGCCTGCACTTTCTCGCCCATAGACACACACACACCATCCTGCACTTGCGTAAGGCATGCACACTCTCACCTGTACACACACACACTCAAATGAAACTAAAGCTCAAGACATTGATGTCAGACATCAGGCACTGGGCCTGTTCCACACTCATACAGATGGGCAGCGTGTTTCTGAGACCCTCTCCTTTAAAGGGCATCACAAAGTTTCAAAGCTGACAGGCCCCAGGACACCGTGTGGGCTGGGAAATGGAGTTTGTACAGACACTTGTAGATGCCAAAGGTTTCTCCTTCAAACTCCTGCTTTGTTCGCACACTGTCTTACACACACACTCTCAATGTCACATGACACATGCTCCCCTTCACTCTGTCCTCCAGTCAAGCATGCACACTGATTTCACTGATACATGTGTATGTCTGAATACATATATATATATATATGTATATATATATGCATACAGTATGTATATACAGTATGTATGTGTTTGTGTGTGTGTGTTGTGTGTATAAAACAGTATATATGTGTAGATTAGTATATTACAATTCGCCATTGTTTCTTCCCACTGCTTTTACTGACAGTAGCACTTGTAGAGCTAAAATTGCTAACTTATGCACAACTTGTATAACATTCAGGTTTGATCAACTAGCCATCTACAGGGTAAATAGGTATTCATTAACTCTGCCTAACTATACTTACGCTCACAAAATAAAGACTTAATTTAGCGAGCCGGTTGTAGTTTTATTTTAGTTTTTACGCTACCAGTGTGTGCAGTCTATGATCCAGGTGTCTTGCCATTGAGCCTCATTGTTTCATGGATCACTTTCTTTCACAAGGGTTTGCATTTCATTGAGGTGTGTCTACCTGACCTCCATTTTCTTCTCTTCTTCAATGAAACGAGGCCATGGATAAAAACGTTCTGCGTCTTGCATCATCTCTACATTAATAGTGCGTTGTGGTCTTCTATACAAACTTGGTAAAATATTTGCACTAAACTGAATTTTCTTCGTAAGTTACTATCTTAAAAAAGAAATATTTTGCAAGGGCAAAAACAATTCTTGTCAGGACATCCTGATAGTCAGAATGGCAACATCAGTCCAGTTTGGAGTGTCTATAAAGAAAAAAATGGCTGCCCTTCTCCAGCAGTTGGCTGCTTTTACATTTACCAAGTTTTTTTTTCACGTTTCCTGTTTTCTTAATTTTAATTTGTTCTAACCTGTCTAGCGTTCTGCCTGCCTTGTCTTGTTCTTTCTTCCTTTGCTGTGTGCATGCCTCGCTGCTGTGGGCTGGATGGGGTGTAGTTTATAGACGGTCGCCAGCTCTGTCCCGTTTGAGGTCCTCTGAAGGGGTGTCCCAGAAAATGCCTGTTACAAATAAAGACCATAGAGCTATACACAGGACAATGAACGGCCAAGCCTGTGGTTAGCAAACAGTGCTCATGTTCTTTGTGCATGGCTGTTGTACTGTGGTTTTCTTATGTGTGGTTTTGTTTTAGCTAGCATTATTTTATTTTTTTCTGTCAGACTTGCATTTAATTATATTGCTGTCCTACATTTGTAATCAGAAATATTTTAAGTAATACTTACTACAAATAAGTAATACTGTTAACCTGTGGAAATGAAGCCACTGAATTTTTACGATTATAAAATAGAGATTACTAATTTAGTAAGTGTCCTGTGCAAGTTGGACAACAATGGGTCATCTATGCATGGTTCATGGCCGTTTTCTGCCAGTACTTGTTTTTGTATTAATTTATTGTTTATGCTCATCTGCTCTATATTATTTGAGTTTTGTTTGGTGTTAACCATGTTGCCTTTTGTTTTTTTCATCCTGTCTTTGGGTTGTCATGGTCACCCCTTCCTGTTTGTTTGCCACTTTGTGTCTGCGAAGCTTCTTCTCTGCCTTGCTCTAAGTCTGCCGTTTTTGCACCACTCCTCGCCTGTCCAGGTACAGCCCCCCGCCCCCCCCCCCCCCCCGTCCCCCCGTCCCGCCCCCACGGTCTCCCTGTCTCCTTCCTCCGCAGGCACAGCACAGCACAGAGCGGTTAGCGCAGCGCGTGTAGCCCAGAGACACACACCCCTGACCTGAGTCACCGTGGCGCGCACACACACACACACACACACACACACACACACACACACACACACACACACACACACACAGCTGTCTGTGGTGGACGAGGACAGGGTTCTGTGCTCTGTCTCGGTTCGGTGGCACTCTTACGTTGCCGTGGATATCAGTGTGAGGGAGCGGTTTTGATGGCGGGGTGGGGGGCGGGGCAGGGCACGCCACGCCCAGCCGGACTGCGTGTTTTTTCACAGGTCATTAAAAACCTTTCGGAAACCAGCGGATATTTCAGCCAGCATCTTAGGGAAGCCCTGTTCATTTTTAGATGCGTATCCAACCCCACCTGCTGACACGTTTCGGTACTGCAGCGCGGTGTTACTCTGTGAGCCCAGAGATTTCTCCCCAGCAGTACAGATGGGGCAAAGGGGCTTCCAGGAGGTCCAGAAGCATACCTGGCGATTGAGTTGCCTTGAAACAAATATTATTGTTTCTTTTAGATTTGCGATATGGAGCTGAGTGCTAATGAACACTGTAGCTAAATGATGGCTTGGCATGGTTCATGTTAGCGGATGCTACATACTGTAAGTCTGGAAATTCAGCAATGTTGTGACAGCTGTGTTGTAACCGTGAGCCACTGCTGTTGAGGTATACGGGTGGGAATACAGAAAATGCAGAGGCATCAGAAATTCATATGCAAGTGGTAATACATGTATGTATGTGATACTGAGCGCGACACACAATGCACCAGCATACATGGTTCATATATGTCTCAACTATGCAGTGTTATAATATAAGTCACCCTGAATCAATCAGGAGTCAGTCCATCAGGCTTATGCGCGCGCGTGTGTGTGTGCGCGCGTGTGTGTGTGCGCGCGTGTGTGTGCGTGCCTGCATGTGTGTGTGCGCACGCGTGTGTGTGTGCGTGTGTACATGTGTGTCTGCGTGTACGTGCGTACGTGTGTCTGCCTGTGCGTGCGTGTGTGTGTACGTGTGCATGTGCATGTGTCTGTGTGTGTGTGCGTGTGTGTCTGTGTGTGTGTGCCTGCGTACGTGTGCATGTGTGTGTTTGTGTGTGTGTGTGTGTGCGTGTGTGTTTGTGTGTGTGTGTGTGTGCGTGTTTGTGTCTGTGTGTGTGTGTGTGCGCGTGTGTGTCTGTGTGTGTGTGTGTGTGTGTGCGTGTGTCTGTGTGTGTGCGTGTGCGTGTGTGTGTCTGTGTCTGTGTGTGCGTGTGTGTTTGTGTGTCTGTGTCTGTGTGTGCGTGTGTGTTTGTGTGTCTGTGTGTGCGTGTGTGTGTGTGTGTGCAGGGTGACCGCCTGGCTCCTCTCCTCACCCCCCTGCCCGCCTGTCCTCCCCCTGCAGGCATCGATAAGGAGAACGTGGAGCTGTCCCCCACCACCGGGCACAGCAGCAGCGGGCGCACGCGGCACGGCTCGGCCAGCCAGGTGCAGAAGCAGCGCAGCGCGGGCAGCTTCAAGAGACCCAGCATCAAGAAGATCGTGTGAGGGGAGGAGCCAGAACAACCCCGCCCCCCTCCCCGGGCTCTGGCCCCTCCCACGCCAGTCGTCCTGCTGCAAATTCTCTTCTGTCCCCTCCCCCCCCTTTTTTTAAAGTTTTTGTTTTTTTTCCTTTTCGTTCTTTCTTTTTCATTTTGTATGTTTTTGTTTATCCTTGCCAAGTTTGCCTGACGATCAACATTTATTGAAGAACTGCTTGAATTTAAAGCATTATTTTGTTTTTTCTGTTGTCTTTTTTTTTTTTTTTTTTTTTAAAGCCAGTCAGTGTTTGAGGCGTAAAGAAAAACAAATCCCCTCCACCTGCCCACCCTTTGGTTTGTTTGCTGGATGCATTCATTTACAGGAAGTGGATTAGACAGGACTTCTTTTTTTGTATATATTTTAGCTGAAGGAAAGCACTAAATTTCACAACACTGCAGACAGTGGTCATGTGTAAGCTATTATTGCTCCAAGTCTTTGCCCTTTTCTTTCTTTTGTTTTTTTTTAGTTCAGAAATGGAGAGTGTGAATGAAAGGCATTTTCTATCACTCGCACAGTTTCCCCACAGAGTGGCTGTTTAATCTGCGATGGATTGGGAATGTACGCGGGGTGGAGGAGTCTGCTGGTGACGCGGGTCTCTGCATCTCTTCAGTGAGAGAGTCAGGACCGCAGGGCTCAAAGAGCCGACTCCCCGCTAGTCTTGGCGGCACACCGGTCGGTGCTGGCTGGCGTCGAACTCACCTTTGTTTCTTCGCTTTCTTTTAAAGCGAATAGGGTAACTTGATCTCAGTGCTTGCGTAGGGGGCGGCGAACTGGATTTAGGGTTCGTGTCGCGTTCTGCGTTTGCCAGAGAGTGTAGAGTGTCTTCGGCAGGATCCCGAAATGCGCAGCAACTAGCCCTGCGCCGAAGGAGAGCTTAAAAAACCCATCGCCACCAAAGCCGAGGGGATTGATGGCCCCTGCTTTGCCTTTGCCTTCGGCTGTTCGGTACTACAACTGGGAAATTATGTATGTGTGTGTCTCTATAAGAAGGGTGGGGGGGGGGGGGGGTCCCCAAATATTTAAAAAAAAGTTTTAATCTGTCATTGCAAAAGCCAATTAAGAAAGGACCATTTTAAAGATAATGATGATTATAATAATCAAGGACATGCATGCACACACAGTATTGGATGTCTTGCCAGATGGTTATAGATTTGGGGAGAGACGGCAAACCTTTCCTTTGGAAAGTGAGAACAGGTACGAGAAAATAACACTAAAAAAAATGTGCTGTCCTTACCCCACTAAAAGTGTTTCTAGTAGCAGGCCTTGCAAGCATGGAAACCATTCTTAAGTTTTTCTTCCATTCTTAAGTTACGGAAGGGCTGATTTCTTCTTGGAAAACGTAAAATCCACCTTGAACTTTTAGACAGATAGGAACAAGTGAAGTCTGTCCTGCTAGGGACAGTAGATGAGGTGTCCTGCTTGGACACTCAGCTCTGCCTGATGCTAGAAAGCTGTAAGGATATTGACATAACACTGTCAATGTAAAATGTACATACAGCGATGATCAGCATTATAAATTCTTATGAAAGGCAAATATACAATCAATACCCACTTGCCTGAAGGTAATTGCTCCGGATAACTGAATATTCAGTACAACTGTTGAATATTCATTGTTTATTCATTCAGACCCAACTGACAGCAAGATGCTAGGTTAAGCATGTAAATATTGAAGCACCTTTATTGATTAAACTAATGATAGTTACAGTGCTGTCATTTTATGTGTTTAAAGTAAAGAAGATACAATTCTAATATGCTAAAATGAATTTGCCAAAAACTCATTTGAGACTGAGAGGGTTGGAATATTGATATATATAAACATAAATATGTCATAATGGTCTGCTGTTGATTGACAGTTTCAGTGAAAGTAGTCCTAAAACAAACATGCCAAGAAAATATGAAAGATTGGAGCCACAGGAGGTGATGGGATTCGGCTTGCTGTGTGACTGTGTCAGGTGGACCGGTCAGAGGTTTGGCGTTGTTGTTGGGGGGGGGGGGGGGTCTGCTGTGCCTGTGAAGGTTTGAGAAACGGCTCACTGCCGACTGCCTGTAGGGACCCTCGGCCCGCAGCTCAAGTCTTCATTAACTCCCATGAGTCAGTGCGGCATCCCCCAGGGGCTTGGCACCGAATACGAATACTGGAGAACGGGAAAATCAACAAACGGAAAATTTCAAGCTAATCACTGGTTTTATCTTTGGGTTTTTTTTTTTTTTTTTTTTTTTTTTTTTTAAAACTCCATCTTGCCTTCCTCTGGCCGTATTGTAGGTTTGATTGCATTGCAGAGGGACCCTCGCTCTGCGGGCTGTCCGTCACACTGGCCCCGCCTCCCTCGGCCTCTGTCGTACAGCGGGACTGGGGGAGGCCATTGGCTGCGGAGGAACCTAACTTTGCAGTGACCGCTCGCGCTCTGGACCGCGGGTCAAAAGCTGGGATCTTGTTTTGTCGCTGGCAGTTATGGCCGCTGTGTAATTCCAATTGTGGTTTCCCAAAGCCATTTTCTCTTTTTTCTTTTTTGAGAAACAGTCTCGCCCGAGCCCTGTTTGCAAGTTCTGATGTTGAATTAATAAGAAACAGTTTGGGGAGAGCAGCAAAAAAATAAAGGTGTGAATAGCTGGTGTGACTCATTGGCTAAACTCAATTGGAAGCTTCTGAAAAACCATGTAGTCGTCTTAAACAACAGAAGTGCTTTTTGTCACCTTGTTTATTTATCATATTGGTGTGCATAACCATATTCAAAAGTATATTGGGGGAAAAAAGCGAAAAGCTAAAAAATGCACTCACTCAGTAGTTCTTGGTAAGCAGTTAATCTGATTATGTGTGTTGGCTCTGTAGAGAGAGCAGATGAACCCTGTATAATAAATTAGTCGTGCTCAGTAGGTGAATTTTGTTTACATGTTTTATATACTTGAATCTGGAGGATACATGTCTATTTAAAGCAGTCCTCCTTCTCAAAGAGAGCATGCTAAGGGAAAACTAAAAAAAAAAAAAAAAAAAGGCTTTCAAAACTAAACAACAAGGCTACCAAACACAATCTGACAAAGTGTTACACAGTGCGATGTGGTGTATGGAAAGCCCAAAGTCTTGGAACTACAGTAAAGTTCAAGAATAAGCTCCTATACCACTTAGCTTGAAGGCAAACTATCTCAAATAGAAATGTAGTCGGCCTTGTAGTAGCTTGACTTTGCTTTCAGTAAAAGGCTTGTAGGTTGGGGTTTGTGCGCAAACCTTATAATTGAGAAACTATGGACCAAGCCATGAACTGCAAACTGCAAGGATATTTCTCCTCTTTTTTTTTTTTTCTTCCTTTTAGACAAAATACATTTTTAATAAAACTCAAGCCAAAAGGATGGTCTAGAACCAGGTTTCTAGGTTGCGTTCTGGGTCTTTGCATTTCTCACCACTTTGCTTCTGCTGCAGGCTACTCCATATTGCTACAGAGGATGATGCAGGTCTGTCTGTCTGTCTGTCTGATGAGGTTTTCTACATACACCTTTTATTTTTTTTTATTTTTTGGGGCCAAGTCCATTCTGTGGACTTTGTATGGCCTGTTATGCCTGTCTGTCTTTCTTCATGCATGATAACAATTACTTTATCACATTTATAAGTTGCTTATTGGCAGTTTCCCGGATCTGTCGTGGGGGTATTCAGAAAGCTTGTGGCCTGTTTATTTTGCTGGGTATTTTTTTTACCTCCCAATGTCAGATTTAGACAGTATTTGAAAGAAGTCTGGACTGAATGATAGAAATGGGTGTTTCAGTTTTTTTTGTCATCCTCAATCCTGTGACAGGGTTGTCATAATTTGTTCTACAGTTGTATCTTCCAGCAATATTGTTGCGTGCCAGCAGAATTCCTTAAAGATTGTGAGCTCACCAAGTACAAAGTGCGCCTTCAGAATACCTTAAATGGCCTAAACCTTTAAATATATCGGCAGTGAAAATTAGTTTTGGGTGGATTAAACCTCGCCATACAGCTTGTATTTGATTTTGTTTTTCTAAAGGAGTGCAAATCCCAGGTATAAAGTCTCCGGTTCCCCGCGCCTGTTCGTATTCCCCCTCAGTACAGAGCTGTTAAAAGTCCTGCCAGGATAGCGTCAGGAGCCATTTAGCGTGTCTGGAATATTCCTCGAGTCCCTTTCCTGTACACAATACTGAACACGTTTTACTTCACAGAATACTGGAACCTGAACAGTAGACACTTCATCAGTTGTATTCTCTCAGTGGGTTTGATTTGCCACGCTGTACCACAGTTTCGTTGTGTCCCGATTTTGTTTTATTTTATTTTTATTTTTTTATATATATGAATATGGTCAACTTATGTGGACAAAGATGGTGCCAATTCACTGACAAAAAAAAAAATCTTTAATGGGGAAAGTACTGAGTGAACAGAATAGAGCGTTTGGTGGGACTATCAAGAGAAAACTGTCGCTTCTTCACTCTGTGGGACTCAGGCTCGATGTGTCCAGCCGGTAGCATGCTGACAGGGTGCCAGGATTCAGAGCACGAAACAGACAAAGCCACAGCCTTTTTTTATTTTGGGGGGTGGGGGGGGGGGGGGGGTGGGGGGGGTTGAATGAGCTGTGTGTATAGTGGTAGACTTGCACTATTCCAAACCGCAGTCAAACATTTTGTTCTGTAAAGTGTAATGACCTAAAATTAGGCACGTCTTACTCAATGTTATGCAAAACGGATTTTTTGCCACATTTTGAGCGTTGGCCACACTTTCTGTTTAAGCTGTACGCTTCACCTCTGTAAATATTTTTGTGTAAAATTTGACAGAAAGGTATATTTACTACACTGTAAATACATGTGACGATATATTGTATTATTTTGCTTTTTGTAAAGCAGTTAGTTGCTGTACATGTATAACATACAAATTGAATTATTCTAGTGTTAGGTATAACCTCTTTCTCTCTCATTCTCTCTTGCTCTCGCTCTCTCTTTCTCTCTCTCTCTCTCTCCACCATCACTGCATTGTCATTAAACATATTGAGGAAAAACAAAAGTTAAACCAAGAGAATATAAATGACTGTGTATTTTACACCCATACTGTATAATAAGTTGCTGTCCTCATTGAACCTCACAATTACAAATGCTACCCTAATAAAAAATAAAAAAAACATTTCAATCTTGTTCATGCTGTGTGGCAAACTCATGCCAGGGAACTTGACAAACTGCTGTTAACATTGGATATGTTACCTGTAGATCCCATTTTAGAAATCATTGTTTGAAAACTAGCTCCCACCCACTTCTCCTTTGCCATGTATGTCCCTCAATGTATGTATTCCTTTTTTGGAAGTAAAATGTAAATTCAACCTGTTAAAGACGAGTTCTGGTTTTTTGTTCCGTACTAAGAGATTTTCTTGGGTTCTAGACAGCGATGTCAAGGAAGCAAAATGTGGGGCACCCAAATGGTGTGTGCCCATGTTCTCAGTATACAACCTCTGCTTTATTCTGGTATGACCTGAGAAAAATGTCCATCGTAGTGCCTGTAGGTGCATTAACCGGTGTTTTTAAGGTGCAGAATTGTAGGAGTATGAGGACTGCTAGCATGGGCTTTCCCAGGCCACCCCTGTTCACAGACACACACACACACACACACACACATTCACACCTCAAATGGCCCACAATTTCCAAATGGTGAATTAGAGTTCCTGACAATGATGTAATGAAGTATCAATGCATTTGGGTGTTTCTACATATGAGGCATTTCAGTGCTTTTCAAAAGCCCTGTTTTACTGTACTCTTTTCAGAAAAAAGATAAATAAAATTCAAAATGCTTTGCTGGCATGGCATATTTAAATATATGGCAAAGTTCTTTCTTGCACATGAATGATTCCCAAAACTTGCCCTATGTATTCTGGTTGTCTTTTCAACCACAATTACAATCCCAGAATTTTAACAAGCAGTCATTTTTTCTTAATTAGATGCTTTTCTTGTTTATTTGCCCTCTTAAGCCCTCTTATTTACCCTCTTAAGACCTCTTATGTCAGAAATAGCTATGCTTGCCACAAAGAATAAAAGACCCATATGCACACTGTGCTTATTGTGCTATATTACAAACAATTACATAAAAATATTTTTAAACAGATCAAATTAAAGACTGTGGTGATTCAATAGCCTCCTAACTATGTTCCTGAACACACACGTTTCCGTTTTTTCATTAATTTCTCCCCTTAAACTAATCTACACAATGCAGGTTTGGCTCGCTCCTTGTCATTTGCTACCGCTGCTAAAAAAAAAAATCCAGCTGGTTTTAGCTGTGTTTTTGAAACTTATAGCTGGTCAGTGGCTGGTAAAAGCTGGTTATAGCTAGTACAGTAAACTGGTAGCCAAACTAGTGGAGCAGCTGACTATAGGCTGGTCAACCAGCTAAAACTAGCTAGAAGTGTCGAAAACAGCTTAACGGCGTTACCAGCTTTGGTGGTTTAAAATGGAATTTTCAGTAGAGGTCACTGAGTAGTGGCAAGGTGTCCACACTTTCACCAATCAGGAACCCATTGATTTCACTTCAGCCTTATATTTGATCAGTTATCATGGCTATTTTGATTATGTGGTTTAAGGGGGTAGATAATCCCTCAAAACATGTAAAGCATTAAATTAATAAAAAATGAACAGCTTGTCAACATTCTGGGCGTTGCAACCGTGGTTGGAAAAAAAAAAAACAAGCATACATAGGGGGCCCCAGGGCCGAGTTTGGTAAGCACTGCAGTACCTAAAATTATTTTAGACTGCAGCATATCAAATATGAAACACGAAATTACATTACATTACAGGCATTTAGCAGACGCTCTTGTCCAGAGTGACTTACACAACTTTTTTTTTTTTTCTACATAGAAACCAGAACGCAGAAACGTGAAGCGTAAATAACACCACGCAGATCTCATTTTCTATTTCCTAACGTTGCTAAATTACAGAGATTGTACAAGGATATTCTTAAATTGTCTGCACAGTAAGTGCATGGCCACGTGCTGGCACAAATGTATGTAAAACGTCCGTTTCCGTTTTAATTTAGCGTGTTGATTCGTAATTATGTTGCCATCAGTCCAAAAAAAAAGAAAAAAAAAGAAAACCATTTTAATGTACCAATTGCTTGTTGATGGCATTACATAAACTTAAGTTCTCTAATGTCTAAAGTTAGACGGTTTTGCGGTCGACCCCAAAAAAAGAAAAATGCTGAATTCCATTGTTTTAACTTCCTAGCAGTGGGCAGAAAGAGTTGCTGACTACGCTCTTGTGATGTCATTTTAAGCTTATCATCCCCAAACGTGATACGTGATATGACCACCTGATGATAAGAGCTTGTGGAAGCATTGCCCTTCTGTGTGTGTGTGTGTGGTTTTTTTTATTTTTATTTTTTTAATCAGAGGTGCCTTTCTCAATCACATTACGTTTTTATTCTTAATACGAGGCAGACGAACAGGGTTATTGTTTCGAATGTGGAAGAATAAATACGTTACCGAAGATGGTATGACGGGAGCGTTGCGGTCACGCGCATACAAGTTCCAGTTGAACAGCGTTGACCGGGGCACTGATCATTGATGTCGCCAACCCGTAAAAATTAGGCGAGGTGCTGATGCAACCGTCGTAAAATCATCGATGGTTTCAGAATGGAAAGATAACTCATTTTGCACTTGTAACGAGTTTTATAACCTTTTCAGGGATTTGTTTAATTTTTTTTTAAAGATAACTGAAGATGCGCATCATTTGCACAATATAAAATCAAGACGCTCATTATCACACTTCATAGCTATCGCGAGGTTTGATCAGCTGTAGTGCCTTGTCTGTTTAGAACCGTATTTAGATGAATTGCACGTGGGAAGCGAAGGAGGACAGTGGATACTTTGGTGCAAGTTTGGTCAAAATGCGCAGTTGGTCTCAGTACTAAACAGCAGATTCACAGTGGCTGAGAAAAAATAAAGTAATAAACAGTAAGTAGGCTACTTTTGCAATACCATGTAACAACGAGGCAGGGCTAACTGCGTGCAACTTTGGTAGCACCCTCCAGTTAGCGTTGAGTCCTAGCTGGCTGGGTATAACAATGCCTGTGGTGAACTGTGAATACTGGAATTGTTAGACATTGTCGACCGTAGAGAAATGTGTTGTTACGTTTGGTTAAGATTCAGCGAACGTTAACAAACTATGCCGACCATTCCTTACCACAAACTGCGAAATTAGTTGATTTCTTTTGTGCTTTTAGTAACTGACTGGATGTGTTTGGGGGGTCGATGGCAGACTGGGTTCATTCTGTCCTCCCCGCTACCCAGTTTCGCGACAATAAACCTACCGAGGCCTTGAAAACAGCATCTATAATAGCATTGTCCAATCCCTTTGTCCAGTAAAATTGAAAGATTTTGTCCGTGCTGTTCTAGCTGTGCCCAGACACTTTATTTGACACTTTAATTAAAGGCCGTATTCTAACTGTTTTGTGCAGGTTTGTTCTTAGTGTAAACCGCAACTAGATAAATGCAGTTCGAAAAATACTACGTTCTTTGTGCGTTCGCAACCTCGTATTAGTTGTTGGTTTGCTCGCTAGCTACCAAACTTAATTGCTCTTTATATTTCAGTTAACGTTAGTCAGTTGTGAGCGTCTTTTTCTAAATGTTGCCGTTTGTTTGTTCTCCGCCAAGGCACTGCATCAGTTCGCAGAAATATTTTCAGTGTCTTATTTTAAAGATAACCCTATGTTCCGAGGTAATTGCCGTAGCCTCGAAGCTGCTGCGTATGCGGTCTTCAGTGCAGCTGTTTGGTTTGTTGCTAATACAAGCAAATATAGAATGACCCCCTCATCAACTAAGCCAACCAAGGTCGTCGAGCAGCGCAGCTCGATTCTCAACACCGTAGTAGTGCACAGGCAGTAACAAAAAATCAGTTTTAGCAGATTGATGGTGTTTAATGGTTGCACTATATTTTGCTTTACTGTTTTGGTAGTATGAAGCTTTGTCCGTTTCTGCTCTTATGTGCTTATTTTATGTGAAACTCTAGGCTGTATCACAACACCTGTTGTTAACGTCAAAGCCGCTTTGTTCTGCTGCTTTGTGCTCAAAACAAACGTAGCGCTGCAGTATTGGGGGACGATTCCAAGGGCCCTCGGGAAATGGCTGTAATCGTGCAGGGGTGGCGTGGCTCGGAGCGGTGGCGCCCAGTGCGAGATCTGTTCACTGGACCCAAAATCCCTGCTCAGAGGAACAGTTAATCCCTTTGATGTTCCACAGTTGTGTACATTTCCTGAAAGAAATTGGTATGTGAGTCTTAACGTGCATTGACTTGCAGCACACAAACGGATAATTTCTCATATTTTGCCTAGATTTACTTGATTTTTGCTTCGTCAGCAGTCTCTTGGCTTAAAACTCTTGTGGGTGCCTGCAGCCTCCAGTTTCATAATGGAATACCCCAAATACAGTGCAGGCTGTGATTTAATTGTATATGGTTATTATACCTGCTCTGAGCTCAAATAATTCAAGTGGCTTCAGGAGACTGATATAGGGAAAGGTTTAGTGTGAAATAATGGTGTTTCTACTTTTGTTAATCTAGTGTAATTTATCACACAACCCTGTTTTGTGTAGTATCTCCCTTACTAGTATAAAAGGTCTTTGGCCTGTCTCACCGGGCACTGTTTAGTGAAGAACAGGGGTCCTCAATCTTATCCAGAAGGGCTTTTGTCTCAACCAAGCAGTTACACACCTGATTCTACTAATTGAGGTCCTTGGCAAAGAGACTCTAGTGGTTGATTAGTAGAAACAGGTGTGTTACTGCTTGGTTGGAACAAAAGCCTGCACCCACACCGGCCCTTTCTGGATAAGATTGTGAAGGTGTCTTCTTTGAGTGACACTGTAGGTCTGACACCAGCTGTCTGATCTGTTTGCATAGAGCATGATTGCCACAAAGATGTCTTGTATTTGTCTTTTAATCCCCCCTATCTCTGCATTAAACAACTCATAAATGGAACTAATAAGAACACCTGCAGATATTTGAAGGAATCAATGGGCTTGTTTGTTTTATTGTAATCGAGCGTCCCAAATAGCCTACTTTCTGTGAAGCCCTTCTATTCTGTCCCATGTTTGCTCCCTGCTTTTGTGTCAGCAAATAGGCTGACTTTTTAAAATATGGGTTTAACAATTTGTTATTTTTCAAAGCATCAGAATATGTAAATAAATCCTGCGTACAAATTCTTGGCCACTCGTGCAGCCAAAGCGTGAGTGCCTGAGTAAGTGGAGTCTGCCATCCGTAAGAACATTTCTAAGTACATCATTTAAAATTGCTCAGTGTGTGGACCAACAATGGTTTGTGTAAATGGCCCGTTCCTTTGTGCAGCAGGGGTTTTGCATTTGTCACTAAGCTTTTTGGAAAAATGACTAGCTTCGGCTGTTTCAGACGTGTGGGTAATAGCCCTGCGTGAGGTAAATGTTCCTGCGTGCCAAAGGGTTGTTTTGCTGCTGAGGCTGTTTTTCCTAAACGCTGCCACCAGGGGGCACTCTATTCCAGCTTCCTGGGCTGTGTTTAATTTCAGGCACGAAGCTCTGTAATGCAACGGCGGGCTCCCTCGGGTGGGGGGGGGGGGGGCGGCGTCGCCTGGCACTGCAGGTAGAGTGTCTGAGGGGTGTATGGTCTGCACTGTCGTCTCTTGAGAGAGTGTTTAGCATGCTCTTTTTTTCCTCTCTGAACGCTGAAGTGCTTGGTCCTTAAAGACCAGACTCTGGAGCGACTGTCAGTCACCCCGAACTCCCGCGGTGGAACTAGTTTTAAGTGCTCGTTTTAAGAAAACAACGTCTTCTGTGGACTTTTTTGGCTGGACCGCCACAGCCTGGGCCAGCCCTACACACGCGAATGTCTGTGACTGACTGACTGAGTGAGTGATGAAGTTACACCATTGGCTGTCCGAGTTATGAAGTTACACCATTGGTCGGCCGGATCACGCGTGTTAGGTCCAGCCATATACTAGGTTTTAACCTGGTCTTGTTTCAGCGTGTACCAGCCAGGTAGTTTGATAATCAAATGTCCCTTAACCGTCAGCTGACCGTCTGATTGGGTCGCGTGAGGAAATGGCGCATGAGTGACATTTCCTCTTCCTTCTATTAAAGCTTTGCGTCTGTCTCTGCAGTGGGCATGCTCAAATCTAATCCAGGCATGTCGGGGTAATTTGATAATGTTCAATTGAATTGCAGGAGTGCTGTTAGGCGTTTTCATTATCTCCATGCGTAGGTGGCCGTTCGCTTTCGAGGAGCTGATGGTGCAGAATTTCACCATTTTAAATGCACTTTCTGTCATTGCACAATGTTATTATCGCTTCTTCTGAGGTAAGAGTGATCCGTGACCGGGCTTATAAACAGACCTCGGGTAGGCAGAGGCACTCTGGGTAACTTAGTTTAAAAGGAGAGAGGCGCTGGAGCGCACAGGTCTTATTTTAAATATTTATCACACAAACACGAACGGCGTTTTCGACGCTACTGCGTCTTCATCAGAGTCAAAACACAGAACGCGCAGAACACAAAGCAGGTCTCGGGGTAGGATTATACGGTGCGTCTGTTTAGTTCTTCTGCTGAAATTGGCGACCCCGGACGCGACCGGGCTGTTTTTCCCTCCCCTCTCGCAGTGCATATGGCTCATTACGGTCTCCGGCTGTTTTACTCTGTCTGTCTGGAAACACCACCGCCTCACCGCGGTCCCAAAGGTGCAGCTGCCGATCAGGGCCGGCCCGTGGCGTGAACGCTCTATGCGGTTGTTTAGGGCCACAACCGCTGGTGTGGGGGGGGGGGGTGGGGGGACACGACCACGAGGGGGGGCCACACGATCCAATGATTATGTAAGGTAAATAACGTTATTTTACGTTATAGTTGCGTTATTCATCCCCTATCGCGGAACTACCATTATTAATTTTAAACTGCATGGCAACCGAGCATAACAATGTAATGTAAGACGGATTTTACCAAGTGAAACCCCCCCCCCCCCCAACCACCCTGCTCGACAGATTTGCTTAGGGCCACCAAAATCCTAGGGCCGGCCCTGCTGCCGATGTATACGGGGGGGGAGCTCCAGCCCAGTCGCAGGCCCATAACTCCTGGGGGGTGGGTGGGGTGGGGGGTATGGGTGGGGGGGCGTGTAGCGGGGGGCGTGTAGCGTGGCTTTAAAGCGATGAGCTCCGAATCGCGCCCATCGCTCAGCCCCTTGTCGCCGCCCGGTTCCGTCCTCTCCCTCGGGAGGAGGAGGAGCGCGTCGCTCTCTCTTGCATTCCGGCGTTTCGCTCGAGCTGTCGGCTCGCGACCCTGTCTGCTCCCTCTCAGCCCCGCCGCCGCCGCCGCTCTTCGGGCCCTTCGCTTGATGGTAATGTATTGTTAATGAGATGGGTCTTGTTCTGGAGTCTCTGAAGTGACTAGTTCATTTTCCACAGAGGAGTAGGCCTCCCCACCTCAGCTGAACCGGGCCGGTGTCCCTGTGTGCACCTGTGCTCATGCACAGACTGTGGCAGGTGTGCTTTCTCTGCTGTAGCTAGCGGTTGCTTTCCGAGGGATAATTTTTGTTATTGTTTTTAAAATGGGAGCAGATTGTAAGCCCTCCCCCTGTATTTTTTCACTTTACTGAGACGGCAGAAAGTAGACTGCTTTATAGATAGAGATGGGATTACACGCTGCAAAAACCAAAAAATAAATCAAATCTTGACAACGGGCATTTGAGTCTAATACTTAGACTTAAGATCTTATTTCTATGAATATTTTGCTAAATAAGACACAAAATATTGCCAATGAGGTGAGACAGTTGGACTCCTTTCAAGATTTTCCAATGGGGTAAGGCAATTTCAATTGTCATGCAAAAAGTAACTATAAACAAGATAATATTTTTTACTGATGAGAAAGAAATGGGATTTTTACTTGACTAAGACATTGCATTACATTACAGGCATTTGGCAGACGCTCTTATCCAGAGCGACTTACAACAAAGTGTATAACCAAAACCAGGAACAAGTGTGTTGAAAACCCTAGAGAGAAGTACAGTTCCATGTGCAGGGAACGACTGCGTAGTTTAACTGGGACCCTGTAGGTTAACCTGGTTAACACAACGAAAACAGCAACAAAGCAGTCTATGCAAATAAAACAAGCAATGGTTGAGTAGGCACAAGTGCAATAACTAAGTCAACTAAGATAAACAGCTTAGACAATTACGCAGTGCTGTAAACTTAAGTGCCGTTGCAGAGAATCAAATCCCAGGCCTACTGGGGTCTTGTACGTGGGCTGAGTCGTATAATAATGGTGATTTCTGGTTGTTTCTGCATGCACCGTTCTTATGGGGAAAATGCTTAGTCTTTGATTCACGAAAGACTTTCACTAACAAAGCCTTTTGTCGAGAGGATTCCACCAGCCTAAACCTGGATTGTCACCCTCTCTAGCCTGGATTTGGAACTAGTCTTTCCTTCCTCTTGTGCCTTCTCTTCCGGATTCAGTTGTGGAAAAAGGGTTTGTTGGCCTTGTCACATGGCGTCTGCACTTATAATTGTAAAAATAAATAAATAAATAAAGCAAACTACTGCAGTGACATTCTTTTCCTTTCCCCCAGGTGCGGTGGTGAAGGCCCAGGTGGAAGCCATGTTGAGGTTCCGGTGTTTTCTCCCGCTCATGGCGCCAGTGCTGGCAGTGATTGGCTGGTGGTGGTACACCTCTCGCAAGAAAAAGGAAATGGCCGCCCCGGCGCAGGAAGAGGAGGAGGAGGAGGAGGAGGAGGAGGGCACGGCTGTACGCGGGGTCCTGAACGGCAGGGTGGAGACCAGGAAGGCCGGACTGAAGGTGGGGCAGGGGAACACTGCGGGGCTTGCAGAGGAGAACCACATTCTGGCGGCCACAGCTGTGATGCCCGTCCAATCGCTGGCGGGAGAGACACTGGGGAGGGCGGACACGCCCTCTCGCGCCCACCACAGTGGCCTTACCGTGGATCCAGACGCCGACGGCTTGGAATCCTCGGGGCAGGGGACGCCTGGGGGCAAACGGACTGCCCCACACCTGCCAGACGCTGGCGATGACGAGGCGGGGGAAGTGGAGGCGGGAACGAGCACGCACCAGCCCCTCTGTGACGACCAGCAGGTCGGCGACGCCTCCGAATGTGGGACTGGAGAAGAGCTTCCTGCCGAACGGGGCGCGGTCGCCGAGGAGGACGGGACTTTGGCTCCGCCTCCTCCTCCTCCTCACTCACCCGGCACGGCGATCGGCTCCGTGCCTGCTGAACTCACAGAAGCGCCCGGGCCCGACCTGGAATGGGCCGGAGAGGTGGAGGGCGAGAGCCTCGCTGTGCCTTTCCCCGAGCGCCTCGGGGTCCTGCCTGTTCCGAAAGACCAAACCTTCAGAAGCACCACGCCCGACAACACCCTGTGCCCTGAAGAAGTCGTGGCTTCCTGTCCCGTCCCAACCGCCCTAGCCCCTCCCTCCAACATGGAGGCAGAGGGTCCACCACCCCAGCAGGGTGCTCATGGGATGCCTTCGCAGAGGGGTCTGGTCTTGGACCCAACCCAAGAGGAGAGCAGTGGGCCGGCCCCTGGTCTGAACAGGGAGCTCATCTCCGTGGCAACACAGGAACTGGCTGTCAGCCTGTGCGATGTCAGTGAAGAGGGTAATGTGAGGCCACCGCAGCCAAGCAACAGCTCTCCCCCATCTGGTGAGCCACAGTGTACTGTCGTAGACCAGGTAGAACAGGACCTCAGCCAGGGGTCCATGGAGGAGGAGGACCCGGTGAATGACATAACTGAGCAGACTTCGAATGAGCTACGGCCTCTTGTGCAGGACGGCTCTTTGTCGACTCCACCAGAGCTGGCGAGGAATGAGGAGGTGCTTAATGCCTGCATGGCTCCTCCCGCCCAGGAGGAGGCGGAGGAGGACAGCAGCAGCGGAACGGAGCCCGGCCAGGATGACGTCAGCCCAGAAGACTCGGCCCCCAGTCCGGGTGAACCCCACGCGGATGATGTCGCAGGAACAGAAGATTCCGGGTGCAGCACGGGCCAGTCGGAAGACCCAGAAGTCTCCCAGTGTGAAAGCTCAGGGGAAGTGATCGATAGGAAGCCATCGGATCGGAGTGGCAGCTGTATCCTGGCTACGCAAACAGAGACGCCGAGCCCAGTGCCAGACCAGGCCGAGCAGGAAGGTGACCTCACGTCCAACGGGATGCAGCACCTTCTGCAGGAGGGTCCCCTTTCAGCAGGGCCCGTAGAGGCCCCAGGGGACGAGGCGTCCCAGAACGGCCGTCCCAGCCCTCCTGTCCAAGAGAAGGAGGTGGAGGTTGCCATTAGCGACAGCAGAACAACAGGTCCGCAAAAAAGCCTCAGTCCCGAAGCCACGCCCCCGAGGCAGGGCAAATCCCCGATAGATGATGTCACGGGAACAGAGGATTCTGGGAGCGGTACGTGCCAGTCGGAGGACGGGGCCAGCAGCCCGGATGACGTCCCCTTCACAGTGCCTGAGGGGGAGCAGAACCCAGCGGCCGTTTCGGCTGTGTCACACGGCTCTGACGGACAGGGCCGTGGTCCGGAGAGGAAGTCCGCACCCTCGTCGGAGGAGGGTCGCCAGGAGGGCGCCCTCTGCAGGGGTGAGATGGTCAGAGACACGGACCTCCAGAACGGAAGTCACATGGTATCCGAGATGGAGGGAGGTCACTCTGGAGGTGAGTCCCAGCAGACCAGCGCTGGAGATTTCTCTGCACATTTTCCATTCAGTTTCAGTTCCACCAGCTCCTCTTAACCAGTCTGTCTTCATGGGTGAGACTCTCGTCATCTTGTAAATGGGGAAGACTCTGAAAATGAATCGCTGTGCGTCACGATTGTAGCCATTTTTAGTCGTCGTTAACCATTTAAACTTTAAATCGGTGCTTAAATGTTAAAAGCCTATCTGTCTTATAATCTGTCAGGATAAAGAGGGCCACAGAATCAGAGTAATTGAAATGTAAGGAAACCAACAAGAACATGCCTGCTCATCTCTCATAAAACCTGGGCATGCACATGCAGCAGGTCTCTGTGATGTGCGTGTGTGGTTTTGGCAACTTTAGGTTTTTATAGGCTGTATATTATCCTTGTTTTCTTATATTTAACATTACAGCTGGAGAGAGAGCCATTGGCTGGTGATGACAGAGGTTTAGAAGGAAGCTTCTTGCTCGTTTGTAAATGTTTTCATTTTACGCGGCCTCGGGATTTAGCACCAGTCCCCTTCAGGGTTGAGTAACCGATCTGCCATTTTATTTCCTTCGATCTTTACATCCCTTAAAACATTTGGAGGCGTAATCACAGTTTGCCATATTGCCCAAAGTTGTAATTCAGGGGTTGGCTTTTTTTTGAAGATCGTGTTTTTCTTCAGTTAATGGTGCTCTGGCATGCGGAGATAAGGACCCGTGTGTTGGCGGGTTTTTCCTGACACAGCATGTCAAGACAAAAGGCTGATGAGTATCTCGGTATGATGCTTATCATGATGCACATCATGATATTAAGCTTGATTATCAGAAAATTAGGACAGAAAGCCAAGTGGCGTACACCTTCAACTGCCCTAATGTACATTTCCTATTGCTACTAGTGTGAAAGTTGTGATGGACAGAGCAGCTTTGTGATTTGTTCTCTCGTTAGAGAGAGATGAATGCCTCATCGATTTAAGCGTGGTAGGCACTGAGCGCTGGCATCGTTCTCTAGCTTCCTGAACTCCGCTGTAACTCATATCTTTAGAGCTGTGATATCCAGCGCTGTGTGAATTGCTGCAGCCCACTGCAGATGTATATTGATCTATATTGAATGTGTGACTGATGTCAGGAAGCAACAGTGAGTATTTTGGGCTGACCTTTTAATCTTACTCGGTAGTGCTGTCAGCCTACAGTGGGCGCGCACACACGCACGCACACAGACACACACGCACGCACACACACACACAGATACACAGACACACAGACGCACGCATGCACAGACACACAGACACGCACACGCACGCACGCACGCACACACACACTCTCTCACACCTCTGTTCTCTGCAGAGGTGTGTGTAACCAGGCTATTTTGGTCACATGAGGCGAGGGAAATGTTGTTATCCTGGGCGAGCGCGTAAGGCCAGGAGCCCGTGTGACACACGTATCCGTTTACGGGACGGCGCTCAGCGCTCGATGGTTTTCGGATTTGCCGCGGCGCTGGCCCGAGTGCGTCCCGTCTGTCCCTGTGTAAACTGAGACGGGGGGGGGGGGGGGGGGTGCGCTGGGGAAGTGCGGGGGCTGTGCCCCGCCCTGCTTCTGGCCCGGGCGTCGGGTCAGAACAACGGGATGACGACCCGCACGCGTTTCACCTGGCGACCACCGCATCAGCTGCTCTGGCATCCCCCGCCCTCTGAGCTCAGCGCAGGTAATGCACAGGGAATCTGATGCGCAGTTAATCTGATGCGCAGTTAATCTGATGCACAGGGAATCTGATGCACAGTTAACCTGATGCACAGGGTAGAGCAGGGATCAGCAGCTC
>CM077292.1:6819398-6889398 GCA_039654925.1 Anguilla pacifica | reverse complement strand
CTGTGGTTGGCCACCCCCTTCAATTTTGCTTTAAATATGGTGCAATTGCTACTCAATATAAGCTACTCTTCAGTAGCGCTGTTCGTAGCATTTAAAATGAAAAAGGCAGGAGGTGTGCTTGCATAGTAGTGGTACATTATGAAATTAATCTCATCACGGGGTCTCTCTTGATCCATTTTGACTTGTAGGGACAAAGCAGCAAGTGCACAAAGCATTGGGGCTGATTAGGAACAAGTTTGAGGAACTGGATCTGACTAATATCTACACCCCTCCTGCACCACCCAAGCTGCCCTCCTTGCCCATAACGTCCTGGGTAAGTGTCTGGCTGTGGGCTCTGGATTCGGGGGGGGGGGGGGGTCTGTGGGGTGGGCGGAGCTGGGAATGAGGGGGGTCGTTCTTTCTCTCGCTCAGCTGCTGCTTCCTGAGGAGGTGCCGGTGGAGGTTGCCGTGGTGAAGATCGTGTCGGCGGGTCACATGTTCGTGCAGCAGCCCAAGCACCCCTCTTACCCGGCACTGAGCGTGCTCGATCAGGACATGCGCCTGTGCTACTCCCAGCCAGCGCCCAGCCTGCCCTCCCCCACTGAGGGTGCGTCTGTCCCCATGCTCCCTGTGCTGTCTCTGTCTGTCTGTCTGTCCCCCTGCCCCCCTGCTCCCCGTGCTGTCCGTCTGTCTGTCCCCCTGCTCCCCGTGCTGTCCGTCTGTCTGTCCCCCTGCTCCCCGTGCTGTCTGTCTGTCTGTCTGTCCCCCTGCTCCCCGTGCTGTCCGTCTGTCTGTCTGTCTGTCTCTGTCTGGTCGCCTGTCTGTCTGTCACTCTGTCACTCTGTCACTCTGTCACTCTGTCTCTCTGTCTGTCTGTCTGTCTGTCTGTCTGTCTGTGACTGGTTCTGTATGTCTGTCTGTCTGGCTTTGTATGTCTGCCTTGTCTCTGTTTGTCTATCTGTCTCTGTCTGCGTCTGTCTGTGTCTCTGATTCTGTCTGCCTATTTTTACACCTCTGCCTGTTTTTATGTGTCTCTGTCTGCCTATTTTTCTATGACTGCCTCTCTCTCTCTCTGTCTGTCTTTGTAAGTGGGATGTTGAGTAGCTGTGAGTGGTAGTGTGTTGTGACCATAGCCAGTGTGTGTGTGGCTGTGTGTTTGAATTGTGCTGTCCTGTGCGTGCGTGTGTGTGTGTGTGGTGGTCAGTGTGCTTTAAAGCTCTTCTCTGCTCTCAGTGCGTGTGTGCGTGTGTGCGTGCGTGCCATAAGCTCTTCTCTGGTCTCAGCGTGTGTGTGTGTGTGTGTGTTATAAAGCTCTTCTCTGCTCTCAGCGTGTGTGTGTGTGTGTGTGGTGGTCAGTGTGCTTTAAAGCTGTTCTCTGCTCTCAGTGGGTGTGGTCTGTGCCGCTCCTGGGCCGGATGGGGCGTGGTGGAGGGCGCAGGTCATCTCCTTCCACAGGGAGAGCGGCGAGGCCGAGATCCGCTACGTGGACTACGGCGGCTACCATAGAGCCAAGATGGACACCCTGCACCAGATAAGGTGCGCTGGAGCCGCCTCACACCTCTGCCCTTTGACCTTTGACCTTTCAGATTCACCTGCGCCGATTCATCCGGTGCTCTGTGCAAACCTGCTAAATCCTCTCTTTGATCTTACAGATCAGACTTTACAAAATTACCGTTCCAAGGAGCTGAGGTGGTATTAAGCAACATAAAGCCGTTACCAGGTACTGCGCTACCGCTAACTCGGTTTGCTGTCGTATTTCTGTTTCCGAAAATAGCCGCGCGCGAAGCGGCGGACCGCTCTGTGCCGATGTCGGGTGGGTTCGCCCTCAGTCGTTTTCGGCTTAATGAAATCCCTTTCCCGCCGCAGGAGGGGACGGCTTTTCGGCGGAGGCGAGCGCCGCGCTCGAGGAGATGACGAGAGGGGCCCCTCTGCTGGCGCAGGTACGACCGAAGCCCCCTTTCAAAACCCAATAAGCGCCGGCCCCCCCAGACACGAGTGGCTCAGGGGGGGAGCGTGCCTGCTGACTGCGCTCTGTCCTTTCCAGGTGACCGGCCACAGCCGCGCCGGCGTCCCTTCCGTGCAGATGTGGAGGGCGGGCCAGGAGGAGGTATGTCTGCGCGCGACGCTCGAAACGCCTGAGGGGCCACGCTCTTAAGGCTGCTGACGTCTTTACGCACGCGAGCGAATCGAGCGCTTTGAGAAAACGGCTCGGCTGTAACGCGGGGGGGGTCAGGGACGACTTCCTGCCTCGTGGCGATTCGCGGAAACGGAACGTCAGCGGAGCCAAGTCCAATACACGTTTTTAAAAAAACGTCGGCAGGCAAATTGTAATGCTCAAGTGTACTTTCGGCCCCAAAGTGTTTCTCGACGGTGTTTTTCGACAAACGAAATGAAACGTAACCGACACCGCCAAAAAGAAAAAAAAAAAGATTGCGTTCCGGTTGGCGAGAGCTCCGTCACGCCTGCCGGTCGCGTTTTCCTCGTCTCCGAAACCCCTCGACGGCGAGCCGGAGCGTCTGGCGGAAGACCGGCGCGCGCGTCGGGACGAAGCGCGAGAGCGCAGTCTAATCGAGGCGATGAAGCCGCGGCGTGCGAACGCGGCGGCGGCTGGAGGGGCGCGAGCGGCGGAGCCTGATTCGAACGCTCTCGTCTGCACCTCGTCTGAGGTGATTGTACGTCGATTTTTTTTTTCCCCCTTTTCTTTCTTTCTTTCTTTTTTTAAAGATCAGTGCGGTTTGTCGAACGCCGTTAGCGATGTGATTACAGCCCAAATCCTCAGTGCTTTTGCCTCAGGGATCCGCCACCCCTGATGTCTGGCGTCAGGGTGGCGGAGATTCAGTTGCCGTCAAGTGTCTTTTCGTGTGAGTGTGCCAGTTAGGCCTGGATCAGGGGCGAAGTGCTGTGTGTGACCGTATGAGCGCCCTGTGGACCCATTTAATTCTGTGCATAGGCGTAGAGTTCGGGGAGGGCGGTGGGGGGGCGCAGGGGGTACGTCCCCCTCAATATTTAGAACACGTGCATTTGTCCCCCTGAATTTTGTGTTTTCCTTTCCATAAATAAAGACATTTCCACCATAAACTGATGCAGAAAAGGCACAAATTGGCGCATAAAAATTCACCAGAATGCAGGAGACTAAGCGTTTGACGCTCAAAATTTCCTGGGGGAAGGAACCCCCGCTTAATGTGTCCCCCCCCCCCCAAACGAAACCTACGCCACTGATTCTGCGTCTCACCGCTTCTCCTCGCTTCCTCTCGCCCCCCAGCTGGTGTCGGTGAACCGTACTCTGGTGGACCGTGGACTCGCCGCCTGGCTGGAGAGCTCCTGATCCCCGCAGGAAACGGACTTTCCACGCAACCGACCAATGACCTGCTCCGTTTCTCCCAGGCCACTCCCCTTTTTTTCCCCCAGTCACTTCATGCTGGAGTTTAGCCTTGGACCTGTTTTGACTGGTTTTTATTAGCCACAGATGTAACGAGCCCAATTTTTGGAAAAGTTTTCCCCACATTTTGGAAAAGTTTTTTTTTTTTAAACTCTCAAACAAAATTCCCTTTCAAAGAATAGATATTCAGCATTTTGTTTGTCTATAAGGCGGTTTCCTGCCTACACTGAACAGTTTTCGAAATGGAAATGGCGAGAACAGTGTGTGTGTGTGTGTGTGTGTGTGTGTTTGTTGTAAATGTAAAAACATATTGTAGGATTTAATAAAGATTGAAAAGATTTCTATATCACTTGACATTTATTTCTTTACTATCTCACGCAGCAGATAGTGAGGAAAAATCAGGCTTTGGAGGTACGTCTGTATTTAAAGTTCATGGGGAAATTGAAATAGTTCTGTTGTAGTATTGGACTGCGAGTCACTGATTGACAATGGCTTCCTGTGAGAATCGACATTGTGAACGGAAGATATTTTCAAGGGTTAAATGTTACTCGCTCCATGTCCTGTTACCATGGCTTGAGCTTCATTTGCATGGAGTATTTGTGCCACCGCGGTGGCCTGTGGTACTAGTACAGGGGCACCACACTCTGAGTACTGATTCGGTTAAGGAAATCTGTTTATTTTACACCCCCTTGACAAGATTTATTTGGCAGCTCCCTTTTTGGATCAAATACAATAATGTGGCCTTGCTGATTTTTTCTTTTTTTTTTTTTTCTTTTCTTTCTTCTTCCACAATGTCCTTCTGCTGAATCGCCTCTCACTGCCAGTGTTTGGACACATTTAGGCCCAATGCAGGGTCAGTTTTATAATGCATGAAGATGCATGCGTAAGAGGGGGACAGAAAACTAGCATAAGGCCCAACTCTCAGCTGTTTTTTTTTCCCTCTGCAGATCATAGTTTCACAATAGATGTCCTCCTGTTGTTCATTTGGAGGCAGAGATGGACAACTTGGGTAAAATTGTTTAATTTGGAACTGTCAATTTCTGGTATGGACTTCTAGATGTAGAATTTATGCTGTGAATTTTTTGCTTAAAAAGCCTGCTTTGCCTTATCATATTAAGTGAACCCTGAAATGTCCAAATAACTGTCTTTTGATCAGAATTAGGGATCTTTTGTATTAGACTTTTACAGGTCTGGGATGCCACAGAAATTCTCTTGTAGAATTGTTTGTCAAAGTAAGGTTAGATTGGGGGTTCATTTCAATGTACAGCCATTTTCAGGAAATTGAATTTTTACTGATAGTGGCAGAATTAAAGCATTCTTATGGATGCACGATCCTGTGGTAAACTGTCTTGAACTTCTGGTCTGGTGTTTTTCAGACACCATTTGAGTGTTTTAGTATTGTATTTCGTATTCCTCCATTTACTGAGCGCTGAACAATTTAGCCTTGAACTGAGCTGCAGCTGATAAGGTGCTTGTTTGTACCTGGTACATTTTTGTACAAACATTTCATTACCTCTCACACATCTTGGGTCCATCTTGTCTTTATTAATAGGGGCAATGCATCCACTCCTGTATGTACTATTACTATTAAACACATATCGGCTTGCAAATGATGACCAAGTCAAATTAATGTGCACATAATTGCACTTGTGAGTGGTGCTATTTTAATAAAAATAACATTAATATGTCCCAAACCTTATGGTGCCCAGAAAAGGGGGGGGGGGGCTTGACTTTGGACTAGATACTGAATGTTCTCGTATGTCCACTAAGGAAGCAATTGAACACTCTTGACTTGTCAGAAACCCAAGTGAAGTCATTTTTCCCCAAACATTATGGTGCATTGAAATGAGGGACTGTGTATTATAAGTGCTGTAATTTCTAAATGGCAAAACAAAAATGTATAAATATACCCTTTAATAAAAGCTGTGAATCTACACTTTAACCACATACGAATTGTTTGATTGCGCATCTAGAACTGCAGAGTACAGAGCCAAATCAAGAAATCATGTCTTTGTGCCGGATGTTAAGGAGTGTAACACAGGGTAGGAGAAGGTAAATAAGAGAGCTGGATCCTCTCCACCCTTTATATCTCCACCCTGTTGGTATGCCAGGCTTGGAGCCATTTGCTTAACTGGAGGTGTTTTTGCCTATAATTGTCTTGCTCACAGAATCTAAATGTACAGGTCAGATTTTGCCGAGTCCATGAAGGGTTTTATTCCTCTGTGCTCAGATGTGCCAGTGCCGACAGGAAGTCTTCACCCCTTTCAACTTTTTTTCCACATTTTATCCCGTTACACTTTAAAATAGCAGTTTCTCCCGTTTCTGCTAATGAGCTCTGCAGAGGTCAATGTTGTAGCCGACCTCTCGGTCACTCCTGAGAATTGCCCTTCTTGTGCGGTTTCTCGGCTCGGTAGAACGGCTTGATCTTTGCAGTGCCTGGGATGTGCCATATTTTTCCCATATTGCTAGAACGACATAAATGGAGCTCCGTGGAAGGTTCAGTGCTTTGCCAGTCTGTTCATAACTGTTCATAACTCAGAACAACTTAATTTTGAAGTTTAACAGGCAGTTCTTCGTCTGATCTGTTGTTTCAGTTATGAGACCTGACGAATTTGGTTATTTTATTTTTGCTTTAATCACATTGATTCTACTCTTTTTCATATAATTATGAAGACACCAAAATTCATTCTTATTCAACTTCAACGTTATGGAGAGGTATGTGCGTGTAGAAGGTATCCCATTTAAACATAATTTTATGACTTTCAAAGCAAACTGAGAAAAAGTCAGTGGACCTATTCAAAGTAAAATGCTTTGGCGCATTTAAAAATGAAATAAAACTACTCATAAATGACATTGTGTCCTGAGTTTGCTGTGAGTATTGCATAGGTTGACTTTATTAGACAGAGACCTAAACTGAACATAAAGCAGGAGCGCTACGACTCAGTTGAAGATTTTCAGAGGGATTAGTTGTGACTTTGATGAACTCTAAATGGAGCGATACCAGCATTTGATGTTTTCAAATGCTCTGCCATGTTGAATTATCTTCAGGCTCGTACACACTTAGGTGGCAATCTTGGAAAGTAATTGTCATTTTCTTCCCTTGTGCTGATACCAACTGAATGTGTTTTTTTTTGTTTGTTTGTTTTTTTATTTATTTATTTTTTTAGTTTTGTGGGTTTCACCGTTTCCATTTTGGATCAAATTCTGCACGGTAAATTTCTGTTCATTTAGTTTTAAGAAAGGTCCACCAAAAACTATAACATTTTGGGAAAGCCAGTATTTAAACCCGTGAAGGCCCGCAGCACAGCATAGTACATTTCTGTGGTACTGTACCTCCGCAATCTCTGACCTCATTTAATTCACACATTTAATCATGCTTTAAAAAAAAAAAAATTTCATTCATTTCAGCACCGGCTGTTATGCAGAAGGTTAAGAGAGCGCTAATACATGCTAATTTGTTCATCAGAATTAAGCACAAAGTGTGCGGCAGCCATTTTCAGCACAGCCCCCAGGTCGTTTTGCTCCTTGGAGCGCCGCGGTCCTCCGGAGTGAGGACTGGATTCAGCAGGTGGCTGATCTCGCTGTTCCCAACAGCTGTTCATCTGCGCCAGCTTCTCCCTGAAAATGAGGCTTCTGGCCAAAGTCGATGGAGAATATTGGGGAGCAGCCGAAGGAAGAGAGAACAACATGTCTGCTTTTAGTATTGGCAGCATCTCTGTTGTCTAATAGCCCTCAATTATGAAAGGCCCCAAGCTAATGCTAATTTAGACTATTAATTGCTTCAATAACATTTTTTATTTTATTTTATTTTTTTTAACCGGAGACACCAGAAGTATCTCTAGCAATCATGGACACCAATTTTCTCCTTTGATTACTTACGTTTGGAATCACAATCAAACTAGGGACTTTGTAAAACCTGTGCCCCAAATACTCTGTTTTAAAAATATCAATGTAAATATTGTAAATATGAGCTATTTTAATCATGCTATGACTGCATCAGAGCCAAGAAATACAGTGCCTTCAGAATGTTTCTCTCTTCGTTGATTATTTCTCATTTTACCCGTGTTAAAATCCATCCATCCTTCCGTTATCTGTACTACCATCTATCCATCCTTCTATTATTTAACCCGCTTATCCTGGTCAGGCTTGTGGGGGGTGCTGGAGCCTATCCCAGCATGCATTTGGCGAGAGCCAGGAACCCGTGTTAAAATGTCCAATTAAAATGTATTTACATACATTTTTCACACACGAATCTATAATGTCAAAAGGACATACAACATTTACAGGTTTTCAGGATAACATTAACATTTCAGAATGAATATCACTGACACACCTATCACTATAAGGACACAGCAGATCTCATATGCTGCCATGAAGACCAATGAACTATCCATGGAACTTTGAAATGAAGTTGGAAAAAAAGCAAAAGGACTAGGGAACAGATCGGAAAAGCTTTGACCCTATGAGTACTGGTAAGTAACAAAATGGGGAAAATTGCAAAGACATCTTGTAACGGTCAGAACCTGAAAACTGAGCAACCAGACGAGAAGGGGAATTGTCCATAGAGCTGAAATGAAGCCACTTCAAAGGTAGTCCAACGTCTCCGATATCCATACAGACACAACCTCCCGGGTAAAGTGCCATAGCCCAACCAAAATTAACTAGGCTAACACACTCATTTTTTTATTTTTTATTTAACCTTTATTTACCCAGGGTAGGTTCGCTGAGCACGGATGCTCTTTTGCAGGAACGCCCTGCTTCACACGCATACACATCTGGGAAATTCCCAGTACAACCACAATCCTCTTATTGTTGGCCACTGAGCAGCTCCACTGGAGGGAGAGAACATTTTTTTTAGCCAATTAAATCGGGGGATGATTGGACGGCAAGTTTTTTTGTGAGAGCCAGATCTGAGATTTAGGCAGGACATGTAGTGATAACACGAGAGAGAGAAACAGAGAGACAAAGAGAGAGAGGGAGAGAGAGAAAAGAAATGCAGGGACTGCAGCACAGCTGCTGGCCCACAGTCTGATTAATACCCAGCAAGATGTTGTCCTCCACAGAGCAAGCACAAAAGTGACAAGTGTGACAAAACTGGTTATTGGCGGGAGAAATGGCAACAGACTGGAACTGATGTTCGTTCGGAGCCAAACCAGTATGACAGCCATACAGAGGTTGTGGCTAAAACGGCGAGCCACCCCTAATTATCCCCTGCTGTTCGTTGAAATATGCTGAAATCTGCTAATTGACTGCCATCAAGGTTGTACTAAAGTGCAAATACAGTGGAAATAATGGCAGTACGGTATGCGCATGTGTGGATGGTGTCTGCTTCTTAAACACTTCTGTGGTTTATAAGTTCTAATTCTGGCAACCCTAACAAGTGCACTCCAGTGATATGAACATATATAACCACAAGATGGCGTAGATGGTTAAGATTTCAGTTGTCCAGTTGCGCGTAGGCTGAGTGTTAGCCAAACTGATATGCGTATGTCTTCAGAGTGCTATCACTGTGCTCTGAAGGTCTTGGAAAGTCAGTTTTTTTTCATGATTACATGGAAAGCATTTTCGTTGATATTTAGTTTTGTCATGGAAAAGAGTGTTCCATTTAATGTTTTTATTATGTGTGGCCCTTGTCCAGGAGTATGGCTGTACGGGCTGGTTTGGGACAGTGCTGCTACCCCTTCTCCACAACTTAATTATCCATAACAATTAACTGCATATATCTCACAACGCTAACCTACTTATTTGATGTATAGTTATTATTATTATTATTATTATTATTATTATTATTATTATTATTATTATTCAAAAAACAATAATAATCAGTTAGAAGAAGGCTGCCTTATCCTTGTCGGAAGCTCTTTCCTTGCTGGTGGTGATTGTAATTATTTGATTGTAATTCATCTGAATGAAAAGTGAAATTGCTTTCCTCTTTAAAAGCCCCTGTCATTTGTTCAGAAGTCTGGAAGAAAATGCCTCTATAGGTCTGTGGCACTGTACCAAGCCTTCGGTGGTGTCAGGGCACTGACGTAGCGCATGAAAATAACACAGATCACTCTAAGCATTTGCTGAGTTTCCTGACAAATGAATGTTAATTGATTTTGAGTGCACTGTGTTTTATTTGTTCTTTACATTGCTTTTTGCCATTTGTCATTCGTTCTCAGATGTATTGTGAAAGTGTTTTGCGGCATTAAACCCGACCAAAGACTGCTAACGTCACCTGTTCATTTTATTCTATCCTTAACTGGGTAAATAAAAGACATTTAAAGCAGTCGAGCGACCTGCCAGATAAATTAGTACTGTGTCAGAGTCAGTCTGTACTTCCAGGTGTATTATGTAAACCCGATCAATTGGTCTGTTATTATGTGCCTGCTTCTTGAAGAAAGCAATCATACGTGGATGCATCTGTTTCATCAGGGTCTTATAATTAAATGGCTTTGTGACTGTGTAAGCTACACATACACGACCCATTTGACTGCCACACAGTGATATGTCCAGTGTTGGACCAACAGTGGGACCAAGATGGACTCTGTTAGAGTTGAGTCAACTCTGGGAATTTTTCTGTGCACCCACTATTTGAATCCAGTGTATACAACAACATTGTGGCAGTAATCACAAAACCTGGCTGTATCTCTGTGTCATATTACTAACTGAGATTTCCTGTCATGCCTGTAAGCCTAATATCCATGGCTGCGTGGTTGCCGTGGAAACATTCTTCCCAATGATTCCATTTAACCTTGAGGGATAAACCCGGTTTTACTCCAGGAGGGCAATGGATAACACTGTCCCAGGCAATAGACTTTTTTTTGCACCCTTCCTCCTATTTAGCTGTAAAGAGCTACACAAGAGGCCTATGAGGTATCCATCCTCTCATTTAGATTATCGAGATTGAGTGAGCTTGAAGGTCAAAGAGAAACTCAATCTCTTCTGTGTGATGTAGAGAAAAAAACAGGTCGGTTCCCTGACATGGAGTCCACACACAGCTTCAAATAGAAAGGAAATAAACACACTGGAAGCACTTGACGGTCATCAATCAACACAGCTAAACAAACATATCAGGCTCTTTCGGGTTCACTGAACATGCGTATAGGCCGTTTTTTTGTGAAGAGGGGTCATTGGACCGCCATGTGCGGTGACAATAGTGTCCCTCCTGTTCTTTGCAATAGCACTGAAAACCACTCTTTTTTTTTTTTTTTTTTTTTTTTTTAATTCCCAGCATGCGTACCGCTCCTGTGTGGAGTATGATGCAGTTTGGTGGGTTTCAGCAGCGCGGCTCCTTGGAAACCGGTCCATCAGCAATCGTGGCACCGCTTAACACGTGCGTAAAGCACTTTTCATAACGCGACGGTATTCGCGGTGTCTTTAATGACTCTAATTAAAGCCGTGCAGTAGGGTTAAAGAAGAACCGGAGAGCGGCACAATGTGTTGTAAAAATGAAGCGGCTCTTCCAAGACCCCCAATGATTAATTAAGTCACACTTTGTCATTCCCCATTATCTCTGGTTCTGATAATAGCACACTCCTTCAGTCACCAGGCGAAGAGAAACGCGCTTCTGAATTTTCCCTGGACCCTCCGGCCTCAGGCCGAAGGCTCCATGACTGCCCTTGTCACGCTCGTGTCAAGTTGACGGCGGGAAAAAATAGCATTTCGGCCATGTTGCAGTTCTGTTACTTAAATTGACATTTAACCGACAGAAGAAATATCAACACTTTGTTCATTTTTACACAGTATGTACATTACTTATCCATGGCTCAGTGAAATAACACAGAAATTTCTAAATAAGCGAAATAGGAACAAATCTTTTCAAAAAGTGTAATTCTTTTCCACATGGCTATGCAGCACACGCACAAACAAAAATACGCAAAACTATATATATTGCAGTACTGTGCAAAAGTCAGAGACTACTCTTTGTTTTATTCACTTTCCAGTGAGAATAGCATTAAGTGCAAGTTATTTATTTTTCAGTGTCAGAAAATAATGCAGTAAAAATATTTAACACACAATTACATAAAAACCTCTACAACTATGTACAATATCAAATATTTCAGTGTATAGTATGTCCACCCTTTGCCTTTATTACAGCTTCCATTCTTTTCGGGAGACTTGCTTTGAGTTTTTCTTAAAGAAATCTGCAGGGATATATTTCCATGCTTCTTGTGAACACCTGCAAAGTTCAGTCTTACATGTTGGTTGCATTTTCTGCTTTTCTCGAACCAACTAATCTCAAACACATTCTGTGATTTTGAGGTCTGGACTCTGAGGTGGCCAGTTCATTGTTGAGGACACCAGCAACTTCTTAGTAATGTTCTTGGGGTCATAATCTTGCTGTGGAATGAAGTACTGCATGATATGTTAAGATTTGTTTGTATTTATCAGCATTCATGCCTTCAATCAAAACCAAATCACCAACTTCAGACTCCAAACTTGCACCTCCACCATGCTGATGGTTGTAGGCATGGTTCTGAGAGTCTTCCACTGTTTTGGCAGCATACATACTGCCTTCTCTTCCAGAAATCTCAGATTTACACTCATTGGTCCAAAAAACCTTTCACCACATTTCAGGTGACCAGTTTTGGTGTACTAGTGCAAATTTTCTCCTCTTTTGTTTATTTTGTTTTCTCAGTCGTGGCTTTTGGACAGATACACATCCTTTAAGACCCATAGCATTGAGTTTGTCTGCTCACAGTGGAAGGATTGACAGAAGCACCTGTGGATTTATTCAGATCTGAAGCGAGAGTGGATCTCTCAATGATAAAACCTTTAAATACTGTCTTTGTGATGGCAATATGGTAGTTTCAGTGCTCTACCAGTGCTTGCACAATTTAGGAGTCCCATTTTCTTTGTATATTCCAGTAATCTTTTGACCTCCAGTTTTTTTTCATTTTTGTTCCTTTGACTTTCACTTATCTTATGCAATCATCTTATATCTAATCTAATCAGAAATACCCCCTTTAACTAATTAAGATGCACATGACAAAGACATTTGAAAAGCAGCTATGGAGTAGTTGTTTATTTGAATGTTAGAGTCACTTTTGAAGGCAAAGGGTTCTTCCATAATGTCATTGACACTTTTGGTAACAACCTTTGTTGGGAAAGGTTGATGGGAAGGATGGAGGACTTAAAGTGGAGTAGGGTCCACAAAGGAAAGAGTGCACAAAGACTGATAGATGTGGTGGTGAAGTCTTTTCTGTAATATTCTTTTAAATAGGTGTTTCCTGCAATATTGTCTGACATGAAGAAAAAAAACGGTTTGCACTGAATGGTTGATTTGACTGGAAATGGATTAAACATAAGGGTGGTCTCTGACTCTTGAGCTCCATAAAGTTTGGGACAAAGACTTTTTATTTCTTTATTTGGCTCTGGGCTCTGTACTCCACAAATTTATATTAGTAATCAAACAATTCAAGTGTGGGTAATGTTAACATTCTCAGCTTTTATTAAGGGTATTTTTATACATTTTGTGTTCACCATGTAGAAATTACAGCACTTTTTATACATGGTCCCCTCCCTTTCAGGGCACCATAATGTTTGGGGCAAAACACTTCTGTGGGATTTCTGATCAGTCAGGTTTGTTCAATTGTTCCCCTGGTGCAGGTAAAAGAGAGCTTTCAGTATCTATTTTTGATGCTAGCTTTTCAGTGCCCATGGAGTCCATCATTGGCGTTTGTCAACATGAGGTCCAGGGTTGTGCCAGTGAAAGTCAAGGAAGCCATGAAGAGGCTAAGAAATAAGAAAAAAAAGTCACAGACATATGCCAAACCTTAGGCTTATCAAAACGAACTGTTTGGAACATCATTAATAAGACAGAGAGCCCTGGTAAGCTCAATTGTTGCACAGGGCCAGGTGGGCCAAGGAAGATCTCTACAGTTTATGACCACCCCCCAATCTGTGAAACATGGTGGTGGGGGTGATACAGTTTGGGAATGTATGGCTGCCACAGGGGTTACCTCAGTTGTCTTCACTGATGATGTGTGATAAAGTGTACAGAAGAATCTTATCTGCTTATGTTCAACCAAATGCCTCCAAACTCATTTGATGGCTCTTCATCCTTCAGCAAGGCAGTGATCTCAGATATACTGCTAAAGCAACAGAGCAGTTTTTCAAAGCTGAAAAACTGGAAAATTCTTGCCTGGCCAAGTCAGTCACTGGATCTGAATCCGAGTGAACATGCATTTCATATGCAGAAAAGAGAAAACTTAAGGCAACTACCCCTGAAACAAGCAGGAGCTGAAAATGGCTATATTACAGGCCTGGTAGACCATCACCAGGAAGACACTCGGCACCTGTGGATGTTTATGGGTCACAGACTTCAAGCAGTCATTTCATGCAAAGGATATGCAACAAAAAACTCAACCAAAATACATAAAATATGCTTTAATAAAGGCTGAGATAGCCACACATTCAAGCACAGAGCGAAATAATGAAAAAATATGTCTCCAAATATTATGGCGCTTGCTGGATAATATAGATATAAAATATGACATAAATATAATAATATATGTAAGCATGATTATGAAAACATCTAACTAGATTATGATGCAATTGTCAATGCTGAGGTTTATTTTGATTGCATAAAACCAGCAAATGAGTGTCATGATATAAATGTAGTTTCTGTATTGTTTAATCTACACAGGGAGTATTGTCCTTTGTCTTTGGAATATCCACAATATTCTGGCATTGAGTTTGAGCACCAAATTGGAACACAAAAGGTTGAATACGCTGTGAAAAAACTGGACTGAAAACGAGGTAATCAGTAAAGATTCAGAGTGTATGTTCTCACCACTCTTACATAACAGATGAACAATAGCAGTCTAGGAACATTTAGGGACAACAGAAAATGAGACGCGAGTTATCGTAAGAGATTGTAAGCCAGTGCTGAACACCGGAACATGGTGGGTTTTTAAAAGATGGGACATTTTATCATTGGAGGCGGAGGCGGAGGAAAGTGCCTGCATATATTATGCTAATAGGCGGAATATCATCAAGAATGATACCAATAGGTCACATTTCTCCCAAGTAGGACTTGGCAAAACAGAAACATTTTATCATCAGATGTTTCAGTGTTCTGTTACTGTGAAATGTTTAGACCAGGTCACTCATGGCAAGCGTTACAAAAACTGCGATCGGTGGTGGAAACACGTATGTGATGCAAACTTTGTTAAAATTATGAATCGTTACAATCCCACTCTTATTCAACAATCATCTTATTATGCACGTAGGAGCCGCATTAATATTTACATAAATAATTTTTAACAGTCAACATTCAGAACTGAAATGCCCGACAGAAAACGAGTATTAAAAAAACAGGAAATGCTGAATCAAGAGAATCTCAGACGACCGCATGCTGAAGAAAACATCTTCATTATTTTGCGAGTTGTCAAGCTGGTGTTCTCAAAAACAGTCGGCGAAGGAGAAAAAAAATTCGAGAGCGTAATGGCAGCATTGACACAAAGGGATAATTGTGCCATCGGTCAATTTCGGCACATTCTGTGGAAGCGTCCTCGTGGTCGAGGGCTGCGAGACAGCTGCGCCTGACAGGACAGTTCCCCTGCTGTCTCCCGCATTTCCTTTGTCCTCTGCTCTCGCTCAGAATTACCTCTCCCTTCTCCTCGAATCTCTGATCTCATATCACCATCCGCACGCGCGCGCGCTTTCTCTCCATACCTCTGCCATGCATCAGCTACTGCGATGCTTGATATTTGTGATTACTGCATGCCACTGTTGAAACGAGTGTGTGTGTGTGTGTCTTTCTCTTTTCCTTCTCTCTTTATGTGTGTACGAGTGATGGAGAGAGAGAGGGGGGGGGGTGCACATGTGAATGTGTGTGTGTGTGTGTGTGTTTGTGTGTGCGTGTATGTGTATGTGTGAGTGTGTGTGTGTGTGTGGGGGTATGTACTGTATGTCTGTGTATAGTTATTTTTAGCTGTTTGGCTGTACATTGGGCTTGGTGCTGTCTGAGTTTTACATAATTGCCTTTTTGTGTAGTAAAGTGAAGGCAACGAAATTCCTCCTTAATGCATGGCCAGTTGTGACTTTGCATTGTGGCGCATTGCCCTTCCGCACAATGAGAGCATCTGAAATGCATACATTTGCAGGGGACAGACTCATTAATTTATTTAAGTACATGGACCTCATATTGATCCATTCAAGGCATCTAACAGATGTAGCACATTAAAAATTAAACCCCTCCTTTAAATACTTTATCCATTCATTAATCAAACACAGATGCCATTGTGGCTGCGGGCATATTCACAAAATGTGTTTCCAACGGCCACTGACGCTGCTTAGCGTTCTTCTGCAGTGAACCTGAGGGGTTCCCATACACACACTGACACGAGCACCTTCATAAAAACAGGGCTCTCTCTCTCTCTCTCTCTCTCTCTCTCTCTCTCTCTCACACACTTCAGCTCTCAGCTCAGCTAAATGAATGTCATGTGTTGGTAATTATCAGCCATGGCCTGATTACATTAATATGCATGGAGGAAAGGTATTTCATGTTATTTGCCAGTAAAAAGAATGCTCAGCTGGAGTCCCACCCCCCCCCCACCCCCCCCACCCACTTCTCATTCTATACTGAGGGCTCAGCGGCGTCTTTGATACCCTCACTTAGCTGTTCAGATTAAAGCAAACGTGTAAGCCCTCCGCAAAGACTGGATCCGGAATGTTTTCATTAAAAAAAGAGGAACAGCTGTCACAATTACAATGATTTATCTGCTGCGATGTTTATTTGCCCCACGAAGCTGGTTCGTGCTCAGCCCAGCAGTGATATCGCAGCTACTCTAGCGCGTATAAACACATAGAAATAGATAGAATAAATAGATGGGCAGGGAGAGAGCCTCCCTCCTCCTCTTCTCTCTCTCTCTCTCTCTCTCTCTGTTGGAGAGGAGATAATGGCACCAATGAGGATGAATGCAAGAGTGAATGAACCCCTGAATCAATGAAAGGAGGATAACAGAGGCCAGGCAGGCCCTTTCGGCCCATCGTTTATGCTCGCGTGCAATCAAGTGCTCGCTCTCGCTGATTGGATCGGTTTATTACGCTCCGTCCTTATTTATCGCGCAAGCACGTCTATCCGTCCGTTTCATTTTTACAGCGCGAGGGCTGCAGCTGGGGCCATTTATGCGGGGATTCGTTGCGGTGTGAAAGGACAGAAATAATAACCCGTTTCCTTTCTGCATTTAAGAGCGGCCTCAAAGCGGTTACATTACATCCAGTAGGTGAAAAGAAGTTGGTTTCTTAAATTTGGGTGTCTCAAAACTTAGACGAATGCCTTTGCCCCCCAGTCACTCTCTGTTTTGGAATGCTCAGGAATATGCAGCCACTCCATTTTCTAACCCGCTTATCCTGGTCAGGGTCGCGGGGGGGGGGGGTGCTGGAGCCTGTCCCAGCGTGCATTGGGCGAGAGGCAGGAATACACCCTGGACAGATCGCCAATCTATCACAGGGCACACGCACCATTCACTCACCATTCACTGGCACACTCAATTAGCCTTTAGCCTTCTGCAATTATCCTTCATGCGTGTTTTCGGACTGTGAGAGGAAACCGGAGTACCCAGAGGAAACACACGCTGACACGAGGTATGCAGCCTCTCTCATGCTGCAGTCTGCACAGCCAATGTGGAAGAGTACAGACCGGCATGCACTGTCCTCTGAAGCACAAGTCTTTTCACCCAAGCCAAGTTTTCACAGACATAGGTCAAAATTCAGCTTTAGCAAGCAGACCGCAGGCCCCTGATTGACCAGCAGGGGTCGCTAGAGAGCGATGAGATGCAGATCCTATAGCTGACTGACCTCCCATCCATATGGGCAACGTCACCACCAAATATCCATTGCCCCTCACCCACAGAGATATAAGCCACAGTCAGCTCCGGCTTGGTCAGGATTCAATCCCAGATTGTGGGGACCATCCATCCATGCACTCAGAACAATGTCTTAACAGGAAGAGAGAGTCAGCAGCCCAGATATGTTCAAGTCAGTGATATTCTTATGCTGTTCACACAGAGACACAGAACTTTTAGAACCGGATTTATTTTCAGGAAGTGCCATTGCCAGTAAGTGGGCAATTAGCAATCATAGACATACAGTATACACAATTGCTGCAGTGAGCCAAGGAAGTGCGTATACTTTTCACAATTTGTATATCTATATATTTTTAATTGGTTGTTTTTAAATTAGGTAGTAGTTTCTCAATCTCTTCCCAAGGGACTGGACAGGATAGAACCAGTGTTTGAGTTAAGATTTGTACTCTACTAGCACTGCGTGTGTAACTTTACCGAGAAAGAAAGTGGTTGATGGTTTCTACTTAAAGGGATTGTATGCATTTTCAAGAAGCTGAAAAAAAGAAGCTTTAAATCAAGGTGTAAAAACTCTTTGCTTGGCTGTTAAAGCCCTTTTCTGGGAAAAGCAAGGTGGAGAGGTTCTGGTTCTTTCTGGGGACCTGGCTTATGAGGGAATACAAAAATGGACCCCATAAAAATACAGTGACTGTCAGCAGACCTGGATGCGGAGGTGTTGGCGGAGATGAAAATGAGTAATGCCTGATTTATGTTTTTTCTGCCCGCATTTTATGCTTATGCTTGGGATTCTCAAGATTTCACAGGCATCTCTAAATTTCACGGGATCTGTGGCCTCCCTGACATCCATGAAAAAAATGGGAGCAATACCCTGAGTGTGTGATAGACACAATTCACAGCCCTAGTTTGAGAAGTGGTTTTCAGGGTATTATTCGAATGAATGATTTTAAATTGAGCAAAATCATAACCTGGAGCAAGCTGCAATGAAATTATCTAATGTGAATCTTATTAAAAATGGGAGGAAATCTGAATTACTAAATTTAATCTAAATTACTCTCGATGTCTCATTAAGATAATTCTGGCTGGGGTTGATTTAAAACCTAATCTTAAAATACATTAAAGTCTAATGTGAACAACATATTGTGCAGGAATAGTGTTCAAAGATCCTTCATTTCCATAATTTGCTGAGGATTGGGCACGAGGCCAGCTCCTTTTCCACTGAAGAGCTGGAATCGGGCTGCCATGAGCAGTTCAGGTTTGTGTTCAGTTTTTTTTTTAACCTTTTCTCAAGCTAAACAAGATCAAACAATATCAAACTAGCTCCACTGCAGTTCAGTTACGGAGCACATCAGTCCACCATTCAGAAATCTACAACATAAGCTTAGCATTTAAGACCTGCTAGTCGTCATTACAGATGTTGATGTAACTGAGCAACGGAAAGATCTCACCTCTTCCTGCCCGTGGGTATGGCAAACAAACTGTCTAATAGGAAAGATCTTTAAAACAGCCAAAATCAAACCTTGTGCTCTGCCAACTTACTGTTGAAAGTGTCAAGCATTTTATTTTGGTGTCCCAAAGCTCTCCTTCCCTTAATAAGAAGGAGGGGGGGGGGGGGGGGGGGGGAGTGGGGAGAAGGGCAGAAACGCATTTCAGCTTAGAGCTCTCAGACTCTAGGGCTTTCGGGAATCAACAGTTGGATTAAGAAGGCAGAAATTAAATGAGAGCTGGTGGGAAGAATGAATTGGGGGCAAGAAGGAGATGTTAACATCGCAGTGTAATTATGCCCCCTAGGTGTGTCTGCGCGGGGGTCCTGTTTACCAACACAGAGAAGCTAGCGAAAGGCTAATCGGTGAAGTGAGACGGCAACCTTCGCATGTCAGTCACTCAGTCAGTCAGTCAGTCAGGGATATGTGAGTCAGCTCCGCTCAGCCTTCCACTTGACATGGCCAGCTACTTCCTGGAGTTCAGCTGCCATCCGCGGGTTCTTTACCTGCAAAAAAAGGAGAGAAAGAAAAAAAAGGAAATAAGGGAGGGAGAGGGATGATGAGCCATTGAGAGCGCTCTCTCAGACTTAGAATGAGGAAATAAACAGCAATCACTGTGGCATGACTTAAAATCCACTGAGCACCCAGCCCTAATTGATACTTTCAGACTTAATGGAAAAGCAGGCCTACTTCCCCCAGTTACTGAGTAATGAGCATGCATATTTAGAGGTCATAATAGGATCTTCTTTCTTCCTTTCCCCCCTTTTTTGGGGGATTGAATTGTGTGCCCCTTTGCAAAAATGTAATTATGGAATGCGGCACATGCACTTGTGCACAAACACACATACCCGCTTGCACCCATATACAGACACACACACACACACACACACACGCGCGTGTACATCCAGATACTCAATGGAATACCAAATTGCAAAAAGAAAAGGTTAAATCTGAGGTCTTAGAGGGAGTGATGGAAGTTTTAAAGCTGTGAAGCTATACATTTTTCATAATAATATTTCTTTTCTTCTAAACATTTGGTAATGAAACTCACTAAGTGCCTTGCACTGCAGGATAGATATTCATTGTGGGTGAATTATAAAGTGATATAAAAGCAATCCCCTTTGTTTGGGCAATATAGAACAAAAAGTAACATACTGTGCAGAAGTATGAGTACTCTGTAAATTATTTCTGTAGTTGTCGCAGCAATATTACTGTATAATGAACAAATCCTTTTGGTAGAACTCGTATACAGTGTGCAGCTGTAGATATGCAAAGCATTCTGGTCAACATTTGAAGGAAAGTGAAATTTACGATGAATATATTTTTGCTCTAAATCTTAATACAGAAATAGGGCTTTTTGGCTGCCAAAATTATCCAGGAACAAAAGGCTATGCTAATTTGAATGTCCTTAAAATTTGGGTTATAGAATTTTCAACATTAATCCTGTTTTCAGTCACAAAAATCAATTATAGCCTACTTTCACAGCCCGTTTTACATTGTAGCCTTCATTGAATTCTTGCAATAATAGAAGAATTTAGTGAATTGCAATTGCTGAAAAAGGTCATAATTTCACACCAATGTATCCAAATCCAAAACGGCACAAATTTGACACTGGAACACCCCCCCCCCAGACGTCTATTTCCACACTACTGGAGAGATCTCTCATTGTCAAAATCAGGTAAGTTGCCTATTCCATTTTTGACTTATGCAAGAAAGAAAGTAGCTCTGAATTATGAAGGACTCATTTCTTAATCATAGAAACTTGTAATATGTGTAGATGCAGTGATATATATATATATATATATATATATATTATGTGCACATTACCCTACTGAATTGCATTGGGGCAACATTGTTTGTGTGGGCACAGATTTTTTACGACTGTAATAACCCTTTCCAGACCTAGAAAATTCCAAAATTCTACCAGTAGGTGGCACTAACATGAACAAATGTTTGTTGTGTGGTCATACTACATCACACATTAGAGGTTTATTAAGGAAGCATAATCCAGTCATATTTCAAATTATAATGCAAATTGGCAATGAAAAATCTACTATAGTTCTGCCATTTGCAATTTCACTTTCGTGTTGTTACTGATCTACCCTGACAAAAGCCAAATAATAATGCAAACCCTCCTTTGCATTTTCAAAATCAAAAGACCTGTCATTCAGGGGCATTACAGTACAAGGATGGTTCACCCCCCCCCCCCCCCCCAAGAGCCAAACTTGTATTTGTGTGAGTTTTCTTCAGCTGCTCTAGTTTACCCCCACAGTCCGAAGACATGCAGGTTAGGCTTATTGTGTGCGCTGCGATGGATTGGTGACCTGTCCCAGGTGTATTCCTGCTTCTCACCCAATGCATTCCGGGATAGGCTCCACCCCCCCTGCAACCCTGACCAGTTATAAGTGGGTTAAGTAATTGAGGGATATAATTTGAATATTGAAAAAGAAATACTATAAAATTTACTTTAAAAAAAACCTGATGGCAGCTGTTAGCTTGTAAGTTGTTTTAATACATTTCACAGTATGTTTCCTGTAAATACAGTTAACGTACCCATCTAAGAACTGCAATTGTTATTACAGTAATAATTTCAGTGCTACAACTGTTATTACAGTAAACATACTGTGAAATATATTACAGCAACTTAATTGCTGCCAGCAAGCAACTGTACATTTTATTCCAGTTACAGTGTATACTGTAAGACCCATTTGTCCAGTCAAATATTCTTGTGAGCAGATATTGTACATATATAATATTGGCTGAAATTATGGAAAGAACATTCATCATCATTATATGTCCTGAATATACAGAATTTGAGCGACAAATCTAAGCATTATTGCTCTGACAAACTCTAAATTAAAATTGGTTTGAAGTTTTACTGAAGTTTCAGTCATCTTAACACCACCCAAATGGTTAATTATACATTTGGATTATTTTAACTGAACCGCAAAAAAAGTAAATAAACTACATCATGGCTTGGTCATATGCTTCACAGTAATTAACTTTTATGATATGCACTTATTTAAGGTCCCTGAAGGGGTGAACCACTTATATGTTTTCAGGAACATTTCCCTTTTAAATTTTTACTGAAGAACCACTCAGTATATAAATATTGGCTTGGCTGGGCAGATCCACTTAACTCAGTTATAATCATGGTCTTACATTACACATTATCCAGTGCCATGGGACTTTCATTTTTAGTACTGTCAAACCAACGATTCATTCCCTCAACAATTGTTTCCCTGTCTTTGAAGACACTCCGATGTTTATGCATGTATTTTAAATGAATGTTGTTCCCTCAGTCTCAGATCTTCAAATCAGTAAAAATGACACTTGAATCGGTCATATAAGTTTATTGTTCATTGATTGCAAATGGCGTATCTACTGACATCAGATGGTAGTAAATATATGATCACACTAAAACACGTTTGAATGTATTGTAAATGCTACAGCTACTGTGTCATTATGAACAGTGGTTGGGAAGCATCTAGGTAAAAAACATATGTTCATTGTAAATCAGTGTGATATTTTAACTATGGGAGATAGTGGCCCTTGTGCATGAGCTAGCTCCTATCCTCCGCGATTACTGTTGTTTCACTCTGGGTACCCAGTCCCTATATAAAAACATCTGGTCATAAAACAAGAAAAAAACAGGGTATGTAATATTAAATGTATTCTAACAGAGGCGATAACTTGAAATAGGCAGTGCAACCTGCAATGGACTATGCTTTCTGATGTTACTGTATCATAAATGTAAGTTTGCAATTCTGATGAGATCCAATTAAGAGTATGCAAAATTGCTGAAAAATTCATGCAGCAGAATGAATGAGTGAATGAATGAATGAATAAATCAATCAATCAATCAATAAATACATTTTAACCCAAAATCTGAAATTTTTGAGTCTTTAAATGCAATTCATTAAACAACTGAGGAATTGAGTGTGAATGCAGGAGAATCCACATGATGAATGTTTAAATTATATGTTTTGTCTCCAGCTTTTCCAGAACTACACAGAAATCCGATCCTTTATGTACCTACTTTTATTTGCTACTCCTGACATACTGTAATCAGTGTATACTAGCATGTCTTGTAAGTCACTCTGGATGAGGATTTAGTTGAAATATATAAATAAAAATTGATGAAAAATAAGGTCTCAATAGGAAGAGAATTTTTTTCCACATTCAATTCAGGTTTCTGATGTTTTTTTTACTGCAAGTTACTGAGCAGACAGTAAAAATATTCTGAGAGGGAACCCGATGCCGCCATCAGACTGTTTTAATTCCCACTTTGTAACTTGCTATATAATGCAAAATTTAAACTTTAAAAATTGCCAAAAAGTTTAAACTTTAAAAACTTGATAAAGCTAAGCTTCAAAGCGGCCTGTAACCTAATATTATAGTCTTTAAAAGTGGTTCATCAGTGGTTCCCAACCCTGTTCCCAGAGATCTACACCCTGTAGGTTTTCATTTCAACTTTAACTTGGCACACTTGATTCTGCTAATTAGCAGCTCCACTAGATCTCTAGCTGTTGAATGAGGTGTGCATTGTTAAGGTTGGAGTGAAAACCTACAGGATGGTCGATCTCCAGATCAGGACTGGGAACCACTGTCCTATGTTATCACAAAAATAAAACTTGCAGTTTACAGTGCAATGAGTGCACACTCCAGTTAAGCACTCCATATTTGCTTCTTTCCACATTAATATGTCTCCTGCTACTCACTGTGAGAGAATAGGAAACCTTATCAATTAATGTAAGGTAACACATCTGAAAAGGTACGCTTCAGAAGGAATGTGTATTTACTTGCTTGCAGGTTGATTATGAATTCTCTTTACATGTCCTGAAAGATTGTATACAATGAACTCTAACAGTCAGCTTACAGCAGTACCAGACTGTGAGCACCCTGTCCTGTACTCTGAACTGCTAAAGACAAATTTAGCCTGGATATTTCAAATATCTGTACCCTGTGCAAAAGACAAGCCAGTCCAAAAAAAAAATCACACCAAAGCCCTCCTTGTCTTGTTATTTAATTCATAATTTGTTTGGTATCAGACCTGTAAGTTCTAATGCTGCAAGGAAAGAAACCCTTGCTGGAGATACTCAAGCCTGATTCTGCAGGGCTGCCTGCAGGTAAGCTGGTTTATGTTGTTACTCAGCACTTAATTTATCAGTTAAAGAGGGTGTGAAAATCAGAACACACAGGACCAAATTCATTTGGAAAAAGGAACCATGGCGGTAGTATTGCTTTGAAATAGTATTTATCTACTACAGCTGAATTATTTTATTCAGAGACACCATTTTGGAATGTTTATTTCAAGGCCTATAGAGATTGTACATTTAATGTATTCAGTCAAGCAATTTGCAACTTTTGCATGATGAAAGATGTTTCTGTAGTGTCATAATTAATTTTTACATTTTTTATTTTAAGTTTTAAACAGGCCTCAACAATTAAATAATCTGAAAATTCAGACTATCAAATTTGACTTACTTTCTAGCAGATTATGTTATAGCTGAATTAAATCTCTTTTTAATTTAATGAGATCCTTTCAACCGTACTCCCTTCAGGAATACAAAAAAATATCCAAATGTACTCAGCCTATGAGGTGTAAAGGTGTGATTGGAGCTTAACAGCCAGGACAGGACAGGCCTTATCCTTTCAGGAGTTTTTGGGAGCAGCCGCAGTTTTTTTTTAGGGTAAACCCCTGCAGTGATGGGGGATGAGGCATCATCTGATAGAGTGACAGTCTTCTGTGCTACTTTGCCCTGATGTGCTTTTATGACGGGTATCATAATACCTCATTTCAACAAGTGTCCCCAGATCACTTCTGGGGCTGACGTGTAGATGGTCGGTCCACTCATTGACTGCTGCTCGCCAGTGAATTCCACTGCTCGACCTGGTAGGCCAGATCAGCACTAAACTGACAAAACGAGATTGCATTAAATATAATTCTCCATTATTTCGAGGCAACCTGTTTTATGAATCATAGGTATGGGCCTATTGCATGACTTACTCGCCAAGAATCTTCTTTTCACGCAAATAATATTAATATATCTATATTTTAAAAATATATTGCGTTAAGTGGAAGTTGGAAAGTCACCATGAATAGAAGACATGACTGTAAATGTCTGAAAACGTTGTTTTTCTGTAATAAAATTAGTTTGAGAAATCATGCAAGCACCAATTTCACCCGCTGTAGTAAGCAAAGGACCTCACTAATAGTTGGTTGTTCATTTCAGTGTAAATGCATGAGTTTAATATATAAAAGAATCTGAAAAACTAACCCCGAAGTGTGAAAAAAGAGATCGGTAACTTCATGTGAATAATTTCCACTCAATGTACACAATAGTTGCGTCACGCCGGACTGTTCTCTCAAAGCCACTGTGGCCGATAGAGGGCGTGGTTCCAACTTTTCATGGGCGGGCTATCTTCGGTGACGTCAATGGGATTGGTTAGGTGACGAGCCCCTGCTCCGCCCCACGTGGGTCAAGGGAGGGGAGGGAGCAAGGCTGAGCTGATCCCACGTGTGACGATTGCATTCCCGGCTCAGTAATATTCTCTTAGCGGGGCTTCGCCTAGCTTTTGCTGTGTCTGTGTGTGTTTGTTAGTTATTCAGCTATAGTTGGGTTAGCTATGGAGGGAGACGGGAGCCAAGCCACATCTGGAAGCCCAAATGATTCGCAACATGACCCAGGGTAAGATAATAAATTATAATTGTACTTTTATTTGTGTACTATTTTGTTATGTATGAAATGAGGGAAACAGTCAGTTGCTTTTAGGTATAACAGCGCCACAACCGTTTGTATTGCCTTCCGGATGCAGTTCGCTAGCATGCTACACCTTTGCTTTGTTTGATTATATTAGCAAGTGGGGCCTCCCCCCCTTTTGCAAGATTGGTTTCTCGGCTAGCTCGAGCTAACAGTTCTCTTGCTGCTCAGCCTCCGTTTAGCTCGCTTTTTGTAAGTAGTTACACGTCAAAATGGCCGATCTGACATCTGGACTCACTTCTGCTGTGTTTTCCCCTTACAGTAAAATGTTTATCGGTGGCCTCAGCTGGCAAACCTCACCAGGTGAGAGAATTGATTTTCTGCTTATATTTGTCGCTTTGTTTTTGCTTGTTTTGTAGCTGATCGAGTCCGCTTGGGTTAGTTGCGATATGGTGCGTGTGTGTGTTCCGTACTGTATCTGGGATATGTTGTGTGTACCTCTGTGCGCGCAAGGTTATTTTGATTTCCAATCGTTTGAAGTCCTCTATTCGACCCCTATGTGCATCGCGGGTCGCTTTTAAAGCACACGAACAACACTTATCTGACTTTTATATAAATCGTAACCAAACATTTCCCTCTTGTTTGTTCACAGACAGCCTTAGAGATTATTTTAGTAAATTCGGGGAAATCAGAGAATGTATGGTGATGAGAGATCCAACCACAAAGCGCTCCAGGTAAAATTGTTTTTAATGTTTTTGTCTTACTTTTGACAATAATTTCCAAATCTTGCACATATGCTCATGCGGTATTCATGACTCGTTTGCTAGCGCACATCGTTGTTTAACATTTGTGTAGACACTAAAATTAGCCAGCTAGCTTTGAAAAGCTAGCGGGCTAGCTAATGCAATTTGACATTGACTTGGGACTACACAGTAGCGTTCAGCTTGTTTTGTAACCTACAAATGATATTTTCTGCTTTCCTTAAAAGCATGTGTATTTTTGTAAATTATTAACGCTATTCAGCTTAATGGCTCATTGTTCTGACTATTAAAAGTAAATAGTTGCCTCAAATAAATACGATGTGTTAAATGAGGGCATTGCACATCATCGACATGGTGATCTAACCTCGTTCTGTGCGCTTTCTAATTTTATGCATACCATGATGTTCATTTTGATGTTATTAGCAATGTGGATGTTTCGCCCAGCTCGACCAGTTGTTTAAATGTTATTTCTGTTTTTCTTTTCAGAGGATTTGGGTTCGTTACGTTTGCAGATGCTGCCAGTGTAGATAAAGTCTTAGCGCAACCACATCACGAATTAGACTCCAAGACGGTATGTTGGTGATTTATTGATGGCTTTTAGACTGATGTTTACATGTGATTGCGATTAATCTGCTTTTAAGGGAACGCGGTATCTGGCATATTCCACTGGGTTGGTGAATTTGTAACGTCAGTACATCGACACACTTGACGCAAATACGGGCTTTGCTAGCTTCTTCTCAACTTTGATAAGTTGCCGATTAAGAAAAGGGATAACATCAAATGATAGCAACAACTGTCATTTTATTTTATTATTGTTAATGTTTTGTCGAGTTAATATTTTTCGTTATATGCCGACTATTTTACAATGACATCTTTGCTTCTGCCAATTGATCAAGTGAAGACTGGGTGTTCTTTACATGCAGTTGAAAGACCGAAATCCCCTCGACACGGTTTTACATCGCTTTCCACCAAGAACGCTACTGTTCTTATGTTAAAATTATTCGAATTATGACTTTGTATGCAGCAATGTATTCCATGCATGCACACATGTGCATGATTAAATTATGCCATTGCAATTTATGATAAATTAAATGGAATTTAAGCAGACCTGGTCGTTCTTGAATCTAGCCATTTTGTGCAAAAGCTCCGAAATTTCCGTTGACCCTTTCATTAGATGATATCCACCAGCGCTCTACCCCAATTAATTACGGTTCTGCTGCCAGTTACTTAAGTGTCTATACATTTTTTCTTTGTATTGGCCCACCAATCGAGTGTCAGGACATACACACTCACCCTTAAAGCCGAATTACATTAAAGGGTGAATGACCTTGCCTGTACAAATTTCTCATTCTCTCGTTTCTGGACATAAATAAAAAACGTATAAACACAAAAGCAAAATGAAGTGCGTTGTATTTTTGCAAGTTTGTGGAATGATCATTTCAGTTGTTTGAGCTGCCATGCTGAATGGATTCTCCAGTCTAAGTGTAAAACCAACTGTATTCTCTTTACTAATAAAAAAAGTATCAAATGAGTACATTTTAATTATGCTGTTTACTCACAGCTTTTGACAGGCTGTGATAAATTACAACACTGATATGAATTATGTCATAAATAATGTAATGCATTTGGACATATTTCCTAAATATTCATAGCTTGTAAATGTAAATTTTCCGAATATGAGCAAAACATTTGTAACATAATTTATTTTTGTTAATAAATATGATTAACTGAATGACTGGAGAAAACTGGCAAATGCAAAGGTGTCCCCCCCCCCCCCCTTTATTTTACTTGAATGTAAAACGTGCAGTTTCGGATTCAAGCAAATTGTTCCTAAAAGCGTGGTTCTCATTTGCTTCATGAAATCTCTGCCTTCAAAAAATATTTTTTTCTCACATTTAATAGGATGGTATTTCTTAACGGTTAAGGTGGGAAACTAGTATTACTGCTGTTTATTTACTGCCTTACAGATTACAGGACCAGATACATTACAGCACACATTACAGGAGCAACAGGGACATGTATGTAGAGAAGCCTGCAGGACATGCATTTGAGCATCAGGCTGAATATAGAGTTGAAATTCAAACACGCAGCAGGAATACTTAGTTTTAGTGTGCTTGTATTCAGTAATGGTTATTCCTGAGTGCAGCAGGAATACATTGTTGTCGTTGATATTGATATTTCCTTTTTCTAAATTGTTTGCATTAATGGAGCATTAAGGGATCTGCTGTATTTTGATGCACAGCAGATTTATTTAAATCTGCCTCAACACCTGGGAAATATTATCACATTATTTTAATACGACTTCAGTTCTCTAATCTTCCAAATTGCAATTATATTGTCTCCAGTGTCAATACACCCCCCCCCCCCAACACACACACACACACACACACACACACACTCACTCACATACAAACACCGCACCGCACTTTTCCCATAAGCAGTGGTACATTTTAATATTGCATCCATCAGTATTTGCTCGGCCTACATTATGCCCTTTTACCTTCACAACTCCGCTGAATTTTAAATCAGAAACTGAATCGGCAATTGCGGTTGAGTTCTGTGGGCGCTGATGTCCAAGTAGATTTTTTTCCGCTTTGGATTATCGCCTGCTGAAGACAGAAGCTTTTTATTTTTTTTGCTCCTCCCCTTTGAATGTGAAAACCTGAGATGTGGAAAGGCATTTTCAGTTATATTTGGAAAGACAAGTATATTGTACTTCAGTAGGCAGCACACAATTACAGAAGAGGCAAGGCTCAAAGCAGCAGTAACTTGTTGCATGGCTGTGCTGAACTGATTGAATTCAGCTTGGCAAGACACGGGAGGTTGCTTGTCAAACTTCTCCCTTTTTTTTTTCTTGTAACTGAAAGAATGTTTCGAATGTTCTAGAAGGCAACAAACATGTAAGTGTCTGTGTGGAAGGTTAAGGTTTGGGTTCTGCTTTTGTAGAAAATGTAGGGGCGAAATTGTGTAATAATTGCAGTCATATGTCTGGATTACTGTAGGCTTCTGTGGATTTACGTAGCCGCGACTGACATTTAAGACCGTTAATCAGCCGTGTATCGTTTCAAATTCTTTCAGTTGTTTGAATTACGGTCTAATTTTACAGTATACATGTATTTTTGTGTGCGTGAGTCTGTGTGTTACATTTACAATGGTTAAGATTTAATGGTTTAGTTAACCTTTTAATATTGGTTGGTGAGGGTGATTTCTTTTTAGCTTTCCAAGGGTCTGTTTGTCATGTTATGTCACCCCTTTCTGTTATTGAATCAATGTTGCTGAGCTTATTGGAACTGCAGTACGATTTTTTTCCTGAACGGACAGTGCAGGTGTCACAGCAGTTTGGTATTGACACAAAAACCAAGCAGTTGTAAAGTGTTTCCTCAGGAGAATTTTGTTACAGCAGAGGTGGGTGATCGTGGAGCTGTGTGTGTATGGGAGGATGGTGGTTGTGTGTGTGTGTGTGTGTGTGTATGAGGGGGTGGTTGTGCGTGTGTGTGTGTGTGTATGGGGGGGGGGGGGGGGGTGGTGGTTGTGTGTGTGTGTGTGTGTGTGTGTGTGTGTGTGTGTGGGGCTGGTGGAGCTGTGCTCATTCACAGCTATGATGCGCTCCCCTGGTTGTGACTCCAGGACGGCACAGTTTCTGACAGTAGCAGCATTGCGAGGCACCAGAGCAGCCCGGGTCTGAATGTGGAAATGCTAAAACTCAAATGAGCAAAGCGAGGAGGGCTAAATGCTCCCTGGTATCACCTCTGCTGCAGCGTAGCTGGCGAATGCCAAAATATTTGTTCAGCATGAGTTGTTAAAACCGTCAATTATAAACAGTGACAGACATTTATGCTCCTGTTAGAACACCAGGTGTAAAGATTAAGGAAAAAAAAAAAACACCTTTTTCTGAGCTGCGTTTATGCTTTTGCTATTTTTTAAATCACTGTTTAATTAGCATTATGCACTAGTTTGGTACTGCTTAAATTTGTTAGTATTGTAGGAACTTCAGTGGTCTTTTGCATTACTATTTTTTTGCCGATCTGCACCCCTCTTTCCAGTTGCCTTTATTATACAATTTACCAACTGCATGCGTACTCTTAAAATATTCCGAAATTGTGGGTTAATTGTATGTAAATTAAGAAAGAGAACCTAATAAAGCACTTGATGATAAACAATGAAAATTTCTATCGGCTGTGAATATACCTATGAATACTTTTTTTTTTTTTTTAGGCTGGTGAGTGCTTTAGTGGGTTTTTTGGCTAGAATGGAAGGCTAACATTCTCTGTATAAGTGGTCTGTTGACTGATAGTCAATCTACTTTAGTTTTATTTTTTGGTTTGCTTAGAATTTGAATAGAAATGTTCCCTCACTGGACATTCTGGTTCTCCTGTGGTAATTTGCAGCGTCTCCAAAGCCGGGTGTCTGAGTTACTCTGCCAGTTTACATGTGTGTATTTATAACTGGTGATGAAAGGAGTGGGTCAGTCTGCACTAGTGCCTCATAAGCAAGACACTTTCCCCAGACCCAGAAATTCAGAAATATTCAGTGTGTATCAGATTCCCCCCCCCCCCCCCATTTACTGCTTTATCTATTTTAAAATCTGACCTATTTATGATGTCCGTTGTGTCTGCAGGTGAGAGAGAAAGCTGTTCGTGAGAAAGAAGGCAGTGTGGCGGTTGCCAGTGTGGGGAATGAGTAACGTCACAGTGATATCCTGACTGTGGAGTGTGATGTCACAGGCTTCGCTTAAACCATGTGATTGAGTGGCTGTGACTGAGACCGAGGTTGAAGCTGTTCTGGGGTGTTGGGGGAAGTCGAAATTTGGTTCAGTTTCCACGTCATGCACTCCGAGAGCTTGACGTATTTTGCCTGCTCACTCACGTTGGACCAAGAGCCATTAATTCTGTGCTCCTGACCCCCCCCCCCCCCCCCCCAAGCATTTGGAACATTCTGGATGTTTGCTTCAGGAGATGTTCCTCTGCTTTGGCTGCCTTTGCACCTGCTGCTGCCGCTGTCCCAGTCTGTTTCACAGTGGTCTCTCTCTGAGGAGTGCTGCCCTTGTGCACTCTAGGCCTAGGGTCACAATTCAAAATCAGACCCCCCCCCCCTTTTTTTTTTTTAAAGAATGGGTATTTCAATCTTGTTTTCATTCGGTACACTCCCTTAACAAGTTTGGTCTTCAGAGCGATTCCCACATTTTTTTTCCCGCTGCATTTTTGAGATGTCGAGGATGTCTAGGATCTGGCCACAGACGTGAAGACGAGAATTGTGTTGGTGCTGTTTACCTAGAAACCGGGCGTGGTGGTGGTGCTGGGGTCCCGTTGACCGTGCAGAGCTCGTCACAGCTCGTCACGGTTATTTGGCTAAGGAAGGAGGCTTCAGAATTGCTCCTTCCTGAAGGGTGGTCAGGACTTGCTGAGAGTTACTATAGGCCCGACGTCACCGGAGCACCCAGTTGTGCTGTGGATTGAACTCCGGTGCACTGAGCTTAGGGTAATTAGTACCAGCGGCTGCTTGGCCACTGCCCACGGGTGGAGAGGATCTTACTGTGCCACAGGGGCAGTATTTCTCCTTATTGTTAGAGGAGAGCTTGGGAGTTGAAATTGCGTGTTGACTCTCAGGCGCCAACTCAACTCCCCCTCAACACAATATGTTCTGTCTAAATTAGAAAATAACAAAATGCAGGTGCCCCCCCCCCCCCCCCCCCCCGGCACACAAAATTTGCAAGTAATGTTAAATCTTAGGGCAGAGTACATGACTGACAGTACTGTAGTTCAGTGATTTGAGATGTGGTAGGCATTTTAGGGTTTTCAATTCAAAATTCCGTTTTGTTTTGATCTTGCCCTTTCTTGCATTTTCCGCAAAGCGTTGGTATCAGTCTTTTTCTTTTTTTTTTTCTCCCTCTCAAGCAGGCAGGCATACCATAACATGCCATATTGTATGTTCCTGTGTAATAACCTCCTAATGGGCTTTTTTTTCCCCCCTGGAGTCAATCAGTCCCTGGGTGCAGGAAAAGATATTAATGCAAAAAAAAATAAATAAATAAATAACTGAATAAACTCACCTCAGCCCAGGGAAAGAGCAGATAGCGGTTAAACTCAGAATTAATTGCCGAATCTGCCCCGAACGCTCGGCTTGCTATGCACAGTGTCCTTCTAAAAAGGGGGTCTTGACAACCATTCTTCAGCAGGAATGTCATGGTAATTTAGCTGGGTCTTTTGCTTAAAAAGTCTTAACACTCTGTTTGGATATAGATAAAACATTATTTTTACCCTCTTGCAATTTCATACTTGTTAATAAATCTTTGAATGAATTTTTAAAAACGAAGTATGGCTCTGAGGGCGTACATACATTTCCCGTATTTGCAAAATTACACATTCTGCCCAGAGACACAGCGGGGTAAAGGAAGCTTGAAGGGCTTGTTTTTGTAGTAGAAATAAGACGAACAAAAGGTCTGCAGCAGAGATCAAGAGCTGCTCTTGAAATATTCCACATCATTGTTTTTTGATTTACAGAGTAAGCCATGCCAGCTGTCAGCCTACTCTTATCGGGGATTTTTTTTTTGTTCAATTTCCATCGAAGCCAAACGGCATCTAGAAAAATACACCGGTGTAATTTTGCCACAAAGGAGCAAATTGACTCTTCATGCTAAGTACTGAGAATCCACAAATCAACATTGGAAAGTAAATAAGACAATAGAAGAGGAAGCCCACGCTCAAAAAAAACCCCTTCAAACTTAAATGTTTCTGTTGGTGTGTAGCTCTCCATACTCAAAAAGAAAGAAGACTAACGGTACTCAACTAAAAAATCCTTAGACCTAAATCAGTACACATGAAGGAAAAACTAGGTGGTTGGCAAACAAAAGGAATGAGAACATCTCTTGCTGTAGAAGCCTGCTTCTATATTTGCTTTTTGATGCACAGCCAGGTCCAGCATGATTAGAAAAATCCCCCTTAATGTTTGCTGTGGTACCTTGAGGAACGGTACTGCACAGGAACCCTAAGGAGCCCAGGAGATGTCCTTCAGCGCGGGTGATGCAAAATTTAGACGATCGCCAGAGGCGCTAAACGTGTAAGACGCAAGCGGTTTCATGCATCGGGCATGGGACACGATGGGAGAACAATCCATATTTTGGTAGCGCTGTAAATCGCTACAGTGGAGAAACGCTAAAACGCTCTTGTTGCTTTGAAACTAGTAAATGTCTAAGCTTCGGTACATGAGGAAGTCTGGTGAGAGAATCTCCCCAGAAGCTGCAGTAACGTATGAAGTCCTGTTAGAAGCAATGAAGTGAGGATGTTGGCGATTGCCTGCTGCCCTGATCTTGCAGAACCGCACACTGGAAAAAGCCCTAGTGAGACTGTGGAAGGCAGTTATATAAGATTAAAGGAGACAAAGCTACAAGGCTTTGGTAGTAGATTGGGTTACTTTGATTATTTATGTGTTTTAACGTGGGCCTTTTCTCTTCTTTTTAGAGCAATTTCTAGGTTGTCAGTCAGATTTAACAGGCACAGCTGTAATAGTCCTTTACGCTGGATTTTATTTTGGTTTCTGGCATCTCATGTTTCAAAGCAAGGACCCGATGAAAGGATTTATGATGCAGTTGTGTATTTTCATTCCTGTATTCGTTATCCAAAGTTCACCGTGCCGTGCTTGTCAGTTTAAGCATAAATTCCATTGATTGTGTACTCCAGACGTTCTCACATTTTGTTCAGTCAGGTGGTATTATCGGGCACTATAAACATATTTAGTTAAATAAGTGCATGTTCAGCTTCTGATTTTTTCAGTTATCTTTCACCCCTTTTGAGGTTTCCGTTTCCTGGATAAGGAGACCTTAGCTCTTATAAATCATTACTGAACAGAGACCGGTGCAACATTTCCGAAGGCTGTATTATGCCATTTGCAAAATCCTACTGTTAGATGGTTTGTGTAAATTATCTGAAAGCTCCACCCTCTTAAATATTCACTGCAGGGAGAATCACGGCACTCAAACCTCATGCCCAAAACAGTGTTCGTTCAGTGCATTCTGAAACGAGCGTGATCTAATGGTGCCTTCCCTGATAACCTGAGAAGCTCTCTATGGAAACAAAGCCCCACACAGACAGACAGAGTGATCGCTTTCATATTCAACGCGTAAAGTGTTTTCTGTGCATGGCTAGGTCTGGTTCCACAAAGTAAATGAGGTTGAATTGTTACTGCATGAGGCTAATTGCTAAAGTGAACCCTAACATGGAATACATTACATGGAAGCTTATTGTACTCAGGTGTTATTGAATTTTTTTCGCCATATCCGCCTGATTTTTGAATGATAATAATCATAACATAATTGGAAGGATTTTGTGTGTGAAATGGACGCAATTCACAGGACTCAAAATGATCATTTGGACTGTTTAAAGGCAAAGCAAATGTCTTTTTCAGTCTTTGGAAAGTCTACGTTGATGCATGTTAATAGCCTTTTTTGACCTAAAATATTTTGCCTCCTGCAAATGAGTATAAAGTGTATATCATTGTCCTGGGGGAAGGTGACATAACTGGGTGTGATGGGAACTTTGAGCTCAGCTAGGTTAAACTGTTGAAAAACGGTTGAAGGGGAAAAAGCTTGCATGCTGACAATGAGATGCTCCCGAGATCGCTTGCCTGTGAGGATGATGCTATAGCGAATGAAATGCCCCCCTTTGGACAGACACCGCTATTGCATAAAGTAACGTGTAGCGACGCAGATATCGTGCATTTTATTTATTGCCGAACTTGAGGAAGTTATTTTCTGCTGGAGAGCCGTTTCGATGCACCTGCTGTTTTCCTTTGAACGAGCCAGCTTTTGTCGAGAGCATTCGAAACTTCTTGAAAGCCTTTTCGAGTAGAGGAAAGTGTGGTGTGACATTGGTGCATGAAATAGTTTCTCCTCAATCTGAATGTAAGATTGATAAGGCTCCCGGAGCACGCCTCAGTGCGGCTTAAACAGAAGGAAAATGTCATTAATGAGACCGTAAACCAAAGAAGGGGAAACTCCTTGAGATGCACTTTCGTGGTTATTGTGGAACTTGGGCTTTCCACAAGCACAAACCCAACAAGACCCAAAAGTAAATTTTCAGTTCTTGCCAGTTGTAGGTAATTTTCCATTCCCGATTGCTGGTGTAAATACATTTGAAAAGTACATTTCCCTTTCTGACAAAAAATGTTTTGCTTTTAAGATTAATTAGCTCGTTTTCTGCCTGTATTTCTTCAGTGTTGAAATATTAAGGCATTGCTTGTTTATTAATGCCCCTTCTCCCCTCTCTCTACCCCCCCCCAACTCCCACTGATTTGCAGATTGATCCAAAAGTTGCCTTCCCCAGACGCGCTCAACCCAAGGTAAGTGGGAACAATGTCAGTTTTAAAGATGCTTTTGTAGACAAGACACCTCTCTGTTAGTTTCTTTTTCTCGAGCATGGCTTTGCCTTTCATATGCAGGAAGTGCTCTGTGAGTAACAGATGTTGGTGTCAAGAGTAGGAGGAAGCTTTGGTTTGATTCTTGGTAGTTGGCAAAAGGGCTCGGCTCGTAATGAAGAGCTGAAGTTAATGTTTACAGGAAAAGGATGGATTTTCAGCGCTGTGGTTCCTCTTCCCTTTCTGGCATAATGGAAGTTTAATAAATCTTAGGGCTTCCTCCTTATACAGTGATTTGTTCACTTGAAGTGCCAAAGTGCTGCCTTTACTGGAAACAAGGAGTGGTGGATTTTCTGGTCTCTGCCTTGAAACTGATTTTTTGAAGTTTTGGTTTCTTAAGCAGTTGAAGCGCACCGGGTCTTGGGCTTGAAAAATATTTATGGCTTTCTGTCTGTCACGCATGCCTCATTTGTATCCGCCTGCACCTGAAATTCAGTTGCGCTGCTGCCTTGCAGCTGAGCATGTAGCTGGATGGTTTTGGCTGTGGTTTTGCGGTTGATATTGCGCATGTTCTCTGGCTGGTTGTCCAACTGTGAAATGATGAGAGGGTACATCGGCCGGTGTGGACCCTCTCGCGTCCATGAGATTTTTTTCGGGATAATGGATTTTTTGTCCTTCCTAATGGCACAGAGAGCGGTATTGTTTCTGAGTGGTTCAGGTTTCAGTTGGGGGAATTGGCAGCGAAACCTCACAAAGCCATAGCACATGGTGTCTTAAGGGTATCGGCATATGGTTGAGAAACTATCCGAGATGTAGAACAGCTTTCTGTCTCCCCCCCCACTTGTTCTTAGCTTTAACCTCTTTTCTTCCCCTACTTTTCCCTGGAAAATAAACCTTTTCACATTATTGGGAAAAAAACACCCACCATTTGTTCTCAGAAATAGAACTGTTTCCTTTTTTGGGATTCTGGTTTTTCAGCTTCCTAAATCCCCAACGTTAATTTTTTTTTAAAACAAGGTTGTTTTCCTGAATAGAAGTAAACTGAGTACATAAATTGCGTGGAGCGGCTTTCTTTAAAAAAAAGCAGCTTTTTTGAAGTTTGCATCTCAGTTGCGTCACATCCCGAAAAAAAGAAGAAAAAAGAAAAAAGAGTTGGGCACATTAGAGGATCTGTGGGTTAAATCGTATCCTGAGTCATTTTAGCGTTGTGATCTCAAGGGCCAGCTCATTAGGGAAGAAAATGGGTTTATTTGTTTTGGTATTACACAGAGGATGTGGATTTCAAAGGGTACTGAGGAAAAGAGGATTGAGGCAGATGGATTAACATTGCATCGGCTGCTCCTTTCCCCTTCATGTAAAGTTAATAAACGGTCTCGGTCCGTTGCTGCCGTTTAGGGGGTCCGTGTTGTTTTTGCGGCGCCCCCCTCGTCCCGGCCGTTTGTGCCCCCTTCTCAAATGTTGCCGTCGGTGTCGAGTCTCCCCCCGGGAGGAGTCCATTTCGGGTTACGCGGTCGTCGGCCAGATGTCCCCCCCCAAAACCTTTCAAAGTGGACTGTGCCCCAGTACTGTTCTTCTTCTGCTGGGCCGGTGGACAGACCGAAGCACTTTGCTCAGTCTGTCTGGCGTGGCTTTGAAGCTGTGGGTGTCTGCGGCACGGTCAAAGCAAAGGACCCTTGGGCTGAGTTCCCAGCCATGTAGAATATTTTCTGTCCCCCCCCCCCCCCCCTTTCCCCTTTGGTAATAGTGCCTCTACGGCCTAGGCAGCAGTGTAGCACAGTGGGTAAGGAAGGTCACAGGTTCGATTCCCGGGTAGGACACTGCCGTCGTACCCTTGAGCAAGGTACTTAACCTGCATTGCTTCAGTATACATCCAGCTGTATAATTGGATACAACGTAAGTCGCTCTGGATAAAATCGTCTGCAAAATGCCTGTAATGTAATGTAATGTCATGGAGCTGGTTGCCTAGACGACACCGGAGCACTTGAGCCCTGGTGAAGTCACAAGGTGTGGTTATGTCCCGCAGGTGGCCAGGTTCACAGGTCTTCCAGGTGACTGTGTTCAGATTTGGGGCGTTATTTTCGGCGCCTGTTTGTTGTAACCCCGGCTCGTCTCGCGCGCGTCTGCCGCTCCTCCTTACCGAGCGATCGGGCGGTCGCTTCTGGCGGCGCGCCCCGCGATCGGTTTCCACGTCCTCCGCCGCCGTTGCCGTGCCGTCGCACGCGGGGGCGGCTCCTCCGCGAATCCCGGCGTGTCCCGACACGATTTTAATTGCTGGTGGGACCGCGGCCACTTCGACGGGAGACGCGAGCTCCGAGCGCCTGTTATTGAAGCGGACGCCCTCAGAGGGGACCGCCAGCTTCGTTAACCAGCGCGTCGCCGGGGCGTTCTCACGGCAACCGCGGCCCGACGCGGCTTTTTAGCCAATGAGCCGTCTCCAGGCGTCCTGCGCTACCGTGCAGAGCCTCCCAAAAAAATAAAAAAACCCCAGGAAAGGTATTCGGTTATTTTTTATTTTTTTATTTATTTTTTTTTTAAATGAGTGCTTATGAGTACTTAAATGAGTAGCCTAATGTGTTCTGCGGAGAATTCATATACACTGCTAAGATTTGCTTATTTTTTTTCCCTTGAGGGCGCAGCGAATCACTTTCTGTGAAGTCGAATTAAACTTGCCACAGCTCTGCATTTTAATTTCTGCCGAAGAAATCTGGTTCAATACAGGGAATGGTGGGGGGGGGGGGGGCCGTGGGAAAGGAAAGAAAAACTGTTAGCGTGACCGGGGCCCATGGCTGTGGTTGGGGCTGTGGTTTAACGCTCCTCAGCTTGTGGATTTTCTTTCTTGTTCATTTCCCACACGTCCCCCCCCCGTCCCCCCCCCCCCAGTCTGCTGCTGTTTCTTACTTAGCGGAGCTCTGGTGAACATAATGTACCGGGCCGGGGAAAAGCGTCCGGAGTCCCATGGCGTCCGAGCTGAAGGGGGAAGCGTGTTGCTGGAGTGTGAAAACTTCAGGCCAAGTTTTTAATGAAGTCTAGAGGTGACGCTGTGTGAAGTGCTGCACGCTCCCCCCCCTGCCCCCCCCTCACCTCACCTCTCTGGGGGGGGGGGATGCTGTGGTCCCAGCTGCAGAGCGACCTCGCTTTCCCTAGCCCAGCTCTGACTCCACCGCTCGGCACTCAAACGCCAATCAAGAACCGGCTCGCCTGCTGCCCTAGGGCCCCGCGGTGTGGATCCGGGGGCCCCGTCCCACAGCTGCCCACCGCTGGATGCTCCTCCCGCCCAAAAGCAGCGGGCACGGGCTGGGATTGGTTAAGCCTGACAGGGGTTTGGCAGGATCCCTTGTGTGTGTGTGTGTGTGTGTGTGAGTGTGAGAGTGAGTGTGTGAGTGAGTGTGTGTGTGTGAGTGAGTGTGTGAGTGTGAGTGTGAGTGTGAGTGTGAGTGTGTGAGTGTGTGTGTGTGTCTGTGTTAGAGCGCCGAGAGATCTCGAATGTCTCAAAAATAATTTTCGACCCGGGGGCCTGCGGACGACGGCGCGCGATGCGTTTCGCGCGTCCGGTTCTCCGGGGCGGCGTGCGGCGGGGCGGCCGAGAGCTCGCCGGTCTGCTCGCTGGGATCTTGTTGTGCGCGTGATTGATTTTGAAACCCCTGGCAGACGTCGCACAGCTCAGTGTTTAGCTCACGCCGGCTCCAAACAAGCTGTCGGAAGCCGGTCCCGGCTCACGAGGAACGTTTGGACGGAGATCTTTCGCTCGTTTGGGCTTTCTCTCAATTACCCCGGGTGCCTGTTGTGTCCGTGTCCGTGTGTTGATGTGCAGAGATATTTTTTTTTTTTTGTTGTTGCCGTATGGCCTTTATCGTGTGTAATTTGGAGGTTCCTGGGCTTTGTGCTATCAGTGCTGGGAGAATGAGAGGACAGCTGAAGCTGGCCTAGAAGAGGGGGGAAAAAAAAGAACAGACTGATGTTGAGTGACATTAATGAGGTGACTAGGCCAGAAGGACAGAAAGCAAGGTCCCCCTCTCTACACAATCGCTAACAAAGCCCTTTCCCTGAGCTCCCTGATCTACAGAGGCATTCAGGAGCCCCCCCCCCCACACCCCCCCACCCCACTCACTACTCTCTCAATTCACCTAGTCTGCATCTTCAAAAAGAACATCAAAATACATAGGCCTGCATACAGTGTCCCTTTGATTCCGCAGAGATAGCCTCTTTGAAGCTGTCCTTGCCGTTATATTGAGAGTCCAGCTCGATGTTCTCGGCTACCATTATTCATGAAGATGCTCTGAGGAGAGCAAATTGCACAGAAGCGTTGTGTGGCACAGCGTAGGAAGTGGAGTGGCGGTGATTAGTTCCTGGGCTAGGGTCTGTGGATTTCCGAGCTGGGACAGCGTTTTGAGCCCCCAGGGCCTGGCGAGTGCGTGACACTTTTTTTTGGAGAGGACCTTCCTGTTGAGCCCTGCCCCCCTGCACATACTGTAGGACGCCATCACCGAACCCTGGGCGGGACGCCCTTTGTCTGTCCAGGACTCGGCGTGCTAAGATCGCGTTTCTGCGACGCCCGTCTACGAAAACAGATTTGTCAGTTTCTGTACTCATTTTACTTTTTGTCATGATCGTTTTTGTACGCTGTTTGTCACACCTGGTGGCTAGGCGCAGCTGTGCCCAAAGTCATTATCAATTTTCTGGTACACTTGTCTCAAGAGCTGATTTAGGTTCTTCAGTGAGATTTGTGCTTGCTCAAATCCCACCGCAGGACAAACAGCCCTGCTCTCCCCCTCCACGACACTGTCTGTGTATGCAGTTCGCACATTGTTGCTTTAATGAGCAATGCATCTTTTTTGGGTGTGCATTATCTGTAAGTGTCCTGCTGCATTCCTCTCAGAAATAATGTGGTATGACCTACAGGTTTAACCTTGAGCTTCGGTTTTGGCTAAATAGTATCTGGCCTCTCGGGGGTTGTCCCTGGTATGTAAACAGTCTGTAACATCTCCTTGCCTGTACCTACTCCTGGAAGATGTGCTGTCAGAATTTTTTTTAAAAAAGCAGTCGGCATCCCGACAGGGTTATTATTCGGCGACAAAACCTGGATTGTAGCAGCAGCAGCAGCCTCAGTTTTTTTTTTTGGTTTCTCCCGGAGTGGATGTCTGCCAAGCCCGCTGGAGCTCGTTGTAAGAACAGACAGTCCTCCAAACCCGAGCCTGCAGATGCGTTTGACGCCGCCGCCGCCGCTCCGCGAGTCGCGCGCGCTGTGACGATGAAGCGTGTCCCTGCGAGTCAAGGTTACCGCTCCCTCGCGCCGCTCTCTCGCCGCTCTCTCTCTCGCCGCTCTCTCCCTCGCGCCACTCTCTCTCTCTCGCCACTCTCTCTCTCTCTCCCGCTCTCTCTCCCACTCTCTCTCTCTCGCCGCCTCTCTCTCGCGCTCTCTCGCTCTCTCTCTCGCCACTCTCTCTCTCTCGCCTCTCTCTCTCTCTCCGCTCTCTCTCGCCACTCTCTCTCTCTCTCCGCTCTCTCTCTCTCACTCTCTCTCTCTCGCCCGCTCTCTCTCTCGCCGCTCTCTCCCTCGCGCCACTCTCCTCTCTCTCGCCACTCTCTCTCTCTCTCCGCTCTCTCTCGCCACTCTCTCTCTCTCTCTCGCCACTCTCTCTCTCTCTCCGCTCTCTCTCGCCACTCTCTCTCTCTCTCCGCTCTCTCTCGCCACTCTCTCTCTCTCTCCGCTCTCTCTCGCCACTCTCTCTCTCTCTCTCTCTCTCTCTCTTCGCCACTCTCTCTCTCTCTCCGCTCTCTCTCGCCACTCTCTCCCTCGCGCCGCTCTCTCTCTCTCCACTCTCTCTCGCCACTCTCTCTCTCTCTCTCTCTCTCTCCGCTCTCTCTCGCCGCTCTCTCTCTCGCCACTCTCTCTCTCTCTCTCGCCGCTCTCTCTCTCTCTCTCCGCTCTCTCTCGGCCGCTCTCTCTCTCTCTCTCTCTCTCCGCTCTCTCTCTCTCCCGCTCTCTCTCGCCGCTCTCTCTCTCGCCACTCTCTCTCTCTCTCGCCGCTCTCTCTCTCTCTCTCCGCTCTCTCTCGCCGCTCTCTCTCTCTCCGCTCTCTCTCGCCGCTCTCTCTCTCTCCGCTCTCTCTCGCTGCTCTCTCTCTCTCTCCGCTCTCTCTCCGCTCTCTCTCTCTCTCTTTCTCGCCGCTCTCTCTCTCTCCGCTCTCTCTCTCCGCTCTCTCTCTCTCCGCTCTCTCTCTGCTCTCTCTCTCCGCTCTCTCTCTCTCCGCTCCTCTCACCGCTCTCCCCGCTCTCTCACCGCTCTCTCGCCGCTCTCTCACCGCTCTCTCGCCGCTCTCTCCCGCTCTCTCGCCGCTCTCTCACCGCTCTCTCGCCGCTCTCTCCCCGCTCTCTCGCCGCTCTCTCCCCGCTCTCTCGCCGCTCTCTCGCCGCTCTCTCCCCGCTCTCTCACCGCTCTCTCGCCGCTCTCTCGCCGCTCTCTCACCGCTCTCTCGCCGCTCTCTCGCCGCTCTCTCACGCTCTCTCGCCGCTCTCTCACCGCTCTCTCCCCGCTCTCTCGACGCTCTCTCTCCCCGCTCTCTCGACGCTCTCTCTCCCTGCTCTCTCGACGCTCTCTCTCCCTCGCGCCGTCTCTCTCTCCCGTGACTTTTCACCCGCTTCTATTTCCGAACGCTCTCGGGGTCCTTTCGCACGTTGCGCGTCCCCGTTTGCTTTGAAGCGAAAAAAAAAGAAACGAAAACCGGCATAGCCTTCACTTTTTGTTTTTGTTGGAAAACCAGATTTCTGTTTCTTCTTTTTCTTAGTGTTCTAGAGGGAAATATTATGTCCCCCCCCCCCCCCCCCCCCCGTTGTTCTCCCCAGTTTCGGAATGCCCCATTTGTGTTTATAAGGGCTCGTTTTCCACAAGAGCGGACATGCTCTTCTCTGAAGTACGTGATGTCACACCACTGTTAGCCGAGTCACTGTTGGCGAGTCACTCGCCATGAAGATGAGTCTGGGGCTTAACAGGCGACTTGCGGGTGCCACGTCGGCCAGTGGGGATCGCCGGTGAGTAGCGAAAGGTGCTCGTTTCCCGGGGTGATGCTGCAGCCGACGGCTCGCGGCTCTGCGGGCCTGTGTGTGGCCTGCTCCGGATTCGGTACCGGACCACGAAGCTTCAGTACCGGACCGCGCAGCCCGACCGCGCGCTCGAACGCGTCCTTAAGAGGATGCGCCACCCAGCAGCCCCCGCTCTCTTGTAGGTTTGTCGCGCTCGTAAATCTCACGTGAGCCGTTATTATAAATGCGGAGTTAAATGTCTCTCTTTTTTGATTTCAGTGTTGTCTTTAAGCCGGGAGTTCCCATCAGGCACCGGCAGGCTAGTTAAATACAGATTATGTGTGTGGCAGCACGAGTTGCATATTTGGCCGGGCTGTAGGGATGACTGTTGATTTTATCGGTGGTTATTTGGACTTTGACTCGGGGATGTTCCCAGAAGATGTTTTAAAAACCTGCTGCTGTTCTGGGCAAACAGGCAGAAACAGGGCACCGCGTGCGCTCGTCTCTGCGCCGTTTGTGGCTCGAGAAAAGCGTCCCTTTTTTCCTTGGCAGAATTATGGGTAATTTCAAATACTGCCCCGGCTGGCTATTTTTATAGCCTGAGATTACTTGTCAACGCTATGTTATAGTGCTTTTTACCTGCAGGATTGAATATTTATAAAAAAGAACTATGCATCTTTTTGTTTTTAGGTCTTTAGGTCCAACCAGGATAGCATATACCTGAGTTTAAAAAAAAACAAAAAAAACCCAAAAAAGAAACACTTCACTTTGAGAGAAGAAACGGGCAGTCCTGTTGGGAGCGTTCACGCCACATAAAAAATTAAATGTGCGGCTCTTGGTTCAGAGAAAGGGAAGGGGGGTGGGGGAGAGGAAAAAAGTGCTTACTGAAGCAAGTGTGTGTGAGAGTTTTCTGTCAAAGTAAAAAAAGGCTGCCCCTGTCCCTGGTGTTTATTGGCCTGCCCACGCTCTCTGTTAATGAGTCCTGGCCCCACGCTGGGTGTGCCGCGGCCCGCTGATTGTCCTTTTCTCCACGGCCACACCGCCCTGCTCCCGCCTTCACTGGGACAGAGCACTTATCCGCCCGGGTGGCTCCCGACCCTTTTCCTTCTTTCCTCCGCCTGTTCTCTCTCTCTCTCTCTCTCTCTCCCTCCCTCTCTCTCTCTCCCTCCCTCTCTCTCTCTCTCTCTCTCTCTCTCTCTGCCCCTCTCTCTCTCTCTTTCTCTCTCATACATATATCCCTCTCTCTCTCTCCCCCTCTCTCTCTCTATATATCTCCATCTCTCTCTTCCTCTCTATCTCTCTCTCTTTCACTCTCTCTGTCTCTCTCTCTATATATGTGTGTATACATACATGTATATATATCTCCCTCTGTCTCTCCCTCTCTATCACTCTCTCTATATATATATGTGTATATATATATCTTCCTCTCTCCCCCTCTCTCTCTCTCCCCCTCTCTCTCTATATATATCTCCATCTCTCTCTTCCTCTCTATCTCTCTCTCTATCACTCTCTCTCTATATATATATATATGTGTGTGTATATACATACATGTATATATATCTCCCTCTCTCTCCCTCTCTATCACTCTCTCTATATATATATGTGTATATATATATCTTCCTCTCTGTCACTCTCTCTCTGTCTCTCTCTCTCGCTCTCTTATTTGAATTTTTCATCTCCTCCTCTTCTGCGCACCTCGCTGCGGGCCGGGCTTTTTGTCAGACGAGCGTCGGCTGTAGCACGGCTCCGCTCGGAGACCGGCGTCTCGCTTTTATTCCGTCTGAACGTGACTCATGACGGACAGCCCCTCGCTGACAATGCCGCCCCCCCCCCCCCGCCCCCCCTCCCCCTCCCTTGTTTGCTCCAGCTCACCCTACAGCTTGATAAATCTGCTGCTAAATTTAGAGGCAGTTTTTCTCAGTCGGGGAGAGATTACTGGCACACAGAGAGAGAGAGAGAGAGAGAGGGAGAGAGAGAGCGAGCCTAGAACAGAGCCCGTCAGGATGAGACAACGGGCCCATTGCGGGCTTCCTCTGTTTCCAGGACAAGGCTTCTACTGTGACACACGCCACTTTGTGTCTGAAATGTTTAATATTAAAGAACAGTTCCAGTTAAACGACTGAGGCCGAATTCGGATGGACTAATGTATCACGAGACGTCTCTTAGAATGGTCTTTCGTGCCATTATTTAAACGGGTAGGGCTAAGGAGGCCGGGAACCTCAGCCTGGTGATATTTGCTAGTTATTTACATGGTCGATTTTTATGCCCCTGTGTAAAACGAAATAAATAAATAAATAATAAAAATCTGTTTCTTAGTCGGCTGGCCAAATAGCTTCTCTAGCATATGGTGCTTGTGTTTGTCCACGCGGACTTTTTGCCTTTTGATAAGTTTACTGCCAGCCCAACATTTTCAAATGTGGCTGTGGTAACCTTTGGCTGGGTAAGTGGGGGAAGCCTCTTTAATTCTTACGACCTTGTGAAACGTTTCTGCAGTGGTGCCCCCCCAGCCCCCCCCCCCCCCCCCCCCCGCGGGGGCGCGTTAACCCTCTGCTGCCCGGGTCCGTTTGGCTGGCTCCTCGAGGCCCCTCTGGAGCGAAGCGGACTCTCACCCCGACTGCGATACTGAACTCTGACCCAGTTTCGGACGAAAGGTCTGCTATGAGGCTATTTTTGATTCGCTGGGAGGGGGGGTGGGGTGGGGGGGGGGCTGTTAGTGGTTCGCCGTGCACTTCTTTTAACCCCATCTTGAACGCTTACCTTGATTCGGACGTCGTGGAAAAAAAACCCAGGACGCGTGAGGGTTTGATTGTGGGAACACCTCACCTCAGAACAGCTGGGGCAATTGGCGAGCAGTCAGTACAAAAATAATAATTCAGTGCAGAGAGCATTTAAATTATAATTGGATTCTTTTGTGCGGGAATGTTTTGCAACCCTAAAATAAGTCCTCGTCTGCATATCTATACTTAGGGGCTGGGGGTGTGTCTCTTCCAGATGTTTGGTTGTGGGGGGTGACGAGGCTGTACCAGCGACACGTCTCAGATTTTTGGAATAAACATGTGAATGGGACTCCTCCCTCATGTTTTTAAAGAGCAAAAACATTGTAGGCATTGGGGGGGGGGGGTGGGACCTACCACAAATAAATAAGTGTATCGCTCTTTCAGCTCTTGCCCCCGCAGAGCTTGTAGTGGGGCCTTTTTAAGACGTAGCTTGTCTTTGTGAGGAATTATTTTTACCCCCTGAATGTTATTTTTTTTCGTCACGTGCTTCCTTAATCCGTAAGACGTTGGACACGTGGCACGAACAGGACAGTGTGTGCCAGAGGTCAAGTGCGCGAGGCAACAGCGGCTCGGATATTTCATTGTTTTGATAAAATAATTGCCGCAAATTGTTTCTTCTTGCAAAGATGCCCGCACAAGGGGCTTGGCTCTGGGTAATGGAGCACGCGGTTCTGGAAGACGATGGCCGTCTTTAGCTCTCATTCCACTTCAGACTCCCCGCTCGCTCGCCTGCTGTTTAGCCGGCCCGTTGCCGAATTGCCTTCGCGGGTTTGTGAACGGCCCTTGGGAATGGGCTTGGTGTTTATTTTGGAAATAATATGGCCGCCGTTCTACCAACAAACCAACCAACCAACCAACCAACCAACCAGTACTCTTATCCAGAACTGTGCCTCGCAGGCGCAGGTGCAAGATTTCGGTGGAGTAAGATCACCATGAGATCGTCGCCCGTGTCTCTGTCTCCCTCTCGTCTGGCGGGGTGTGTTGTGGGCGGGGCCAGAGGGTTCTCCGTAAAGTCGCTTTTCCACCGCATGGTACCGGCTCGGCTCGGCTCGACTCTGCTCGACTTTTTTGGTTTTCCATCGGGAAAAAGTTGTGGATAGTACCTGGTACCTGGTACTTTTTTTGGTGTCACCTCTGTCGAGGTTCCAAGCGAGCTTAGGCAATGGCAAAAGGTGACGTGAAAACACTGCAGACCACTGATTGGTCAGAGAGAATCGTCACTAGAATCGTCGCCTTTGAGCAACCAGACTCGTCTCGTCGTCTGAGCTCTGATGTAGGATTTCCCAAACTCTCCTGTTTTTTTCAGCAGTCTTTTGTCTTGCTGCCTTCAGCCTCTTCTGAAACAAAATTTGTCTCCTTGCTGTGACAAACAGCCACATACCGAGAATCAAGAACACCATCCCTTCGATATCCTCCATTGTTCCTGTGTGCGTCGCGTTGAAGACGACGTCACGGCAGTTTCATGCGGCGTCGCTATGACGACCAGCTACATTGACGGGGGTACTAACTGCCGTGGAAAATGAAGTACCTGGTACCAAAAGCGAGTAGAGTAGAGTCGAGTAGAGTCGAGTCGAGCCGGTACCATGCGGTGGAAAAGCGGCTTGAGATGCTGATTTTCCTGTGGATGTTAATGTGCCGTACGCATAGAGAGAGAGAAAGCGTGGACTCGACCTATACCATTGCAGCACGGCGTTGTCCTTCCAGGAAAGGGCCTACTCCATCACGCTCACTTTAGGAAGGATAACAAATGCTGTAAAGTCTAATTAGTTAGCCATTAAGATTAATAGAGCAATTACCTGTGAGATTCGACTACACTTAAGGCACCTTTCAGGAAGGAAGCAGCTGCCTGTTTAACAGCCGATGGAGCCTGTCTGAGGAGGCCGGGGGCCGGACGTGTGCGTATTTTACCGTGCGACCGTCTGAGAGCCTCGGCCCCGCCGAGCCCAAACCGGCGGTCCTCTCTAGCTTTGCCTCGTCGCGGAAAGGCTCGCCTCGCGAGCGTGATTTCCCGTCCAGTTAGCGGCGAGTTAGGCCCGTCGATTGATTAGCGTTGCCGTGCTTAATTTGCATTCGCCGCCCTGCGAATCCGCGTTGTTTACTCTGGTGGTGGTCTAGCGACCTCTCTTTCCCTCGGCCTGATTAACTTACACCTGCCCCACCCCCCCCTCATCTTTTTGGTGTCCTTCCTAATAAGGCCACTCTCTCCTGCCCTGCTTTGTCCTCTTTTGTGAAACGGACGAGGAGATTCACGGACCCCAGTAGCCTTTTACTTTTACGTATGAAGTAGCCTATTTATGGTCGTGTAAAATTGGCAGCCGAAAGGGTGAGATCTGGGAAATTTGTGTCAGCTGATTTTTTAAAAATGGCTTGTGTTGGTAAAGAGGCTGGTTCTTGCTTAGTGATGTTTCCTGAGAGAGCGAGGGTGTGGTGTGACACCCCCGGCATGGAGTGGCCGCAGCGCGCTGTGTAATTCCTTTTTATAATACACACTGTTCTTGAGAATGACGTCAGCTTTTGCAGCTCAAATGAAATTGCACTGTAACGCAATAGCATGACTGCGAAGGACTGACCGGCAGAGTTTTTGTGAAGATGATGCGGTTATTAGCATCAGGCTGGCCGCTCCTGTGCCCTCTTCGGCCTTAAGCTCTTAATTTGTTTGTTTTTGGAACAAGTGAGTAATGCACGCTACCCTCCCCAGCTTCCTGGAAAAATAGCCACGCGCTTAACCAAAGCTGACTTCTCTCTCTGCAGAACTTTTTTTTTTTTTTTTTTCTCTCTCTGTTTAGCATAATCCGGAGAATGTGCACGAGAAAGGTCGTTTGTGTTGGTCTGACAGGCCGGGCTGCGATTGGCTGCCCCCTAGGGTCGGGGGGGGTCACCGGGGTCCAGGCAGAGGAAGAGGACGGGGGGGGGGGGGGGGACGAGCTCGCCCTTCTCCGCTACGGAAAGGCCCGCACCTTTTCCTTGAAGGGGAAAAAGAAAGGAGGAGTGGAAGATAATAAACGGAAGGAGCTGAGGAAGACAGTGCGGGGACAAAAGGCGGCATTCAGCGAGTGGCAGCGGGGTCTGGGGAGTAAATGTCAGGTCCCCGCGGTGCTGGGGGGGGGGGGGGGGGGGCGGTGCGCCTCGCTGCGGTTGCTACGCTACGGAACCGCAGCGGCAGGTATCCTCCCTCCCGAAGTTCACTCGGTCCCGGAAGGCCGTCGCCTCCGCTGGCGCCTCGCGGGTCGGGCGCCGCTACCGCCAAGCGACTGGAAGGGGGGGGGGGGGGGCGTTCAGCGATTTTGAGGGGAACGAGGTGGGCTAGCTTTTCGCGGGGGGGGGGGGGGGGGCTCAAAATGAGGCCTCTGAGATAAAAGCTCCGGCTTGCCTTTTCAAAAGCCGGAAGGCCAACGCGACGCGGGATGAGGTTCGGTCCTCGCGAACCATCGGCCGCCCGAAACAGGGAGAGGGGTTTTCCGTGAACCCTTTCCGAAGGCGCGTAAAGCAAAGGGCTTGAGCATCTGAAAGCTGTTGTTTATCCGACACGCAGACATTCGGATCTGCCGATTCCTGAAAGTCACAACCTTTTGTGTTTTGTTTAGTGTCTCCTGAAGAGCCGGTTGGTCGCTGAGAGACGGGGGTGTTTGTGGGGGATTTTTTTTTGAGACGGAGGAAAGCTCTGCGGTCTTCGCCTCTCCCCCCCCCTCTCTGCACCTCAGAAGGGGCACCGGGCCCTGCTGTGACCTCTCTTATTGCAGTGACCGTCAGGCCCTGGCCATAGGTGCCCATTTAACGGGCGAAATTGGAGGGAAGAGATGGGCAGTTGGGGAAATAAACCGTTTGTTGATTGGAAACGGCAGCGATCCCATGGTTTCAGAGTCCCGCGATTGCTGCAGGGATTTGTGTGGCCTTGAGCTGACCTTGGGGAGCCTCAGTGTTATCGACGCGTCCTCGAACAAGCGCAACACGACCTATCAAAGCAGTCGTTACCGCGGCGGTGGCGGCGGCTCTCGGCAAATTCTCTCCGTGCCCATTTTTCACATCTCAGATTAGCGCGAGCTGTCGGTCGGAGGCATTGCCGCGTTCTTACACTGTGGTTAAAGCAGGAGTGTGTGTGTGTGTGTGTGTGTGTGTGTGTGTGTGTGTGTGTGTGTGCGCTGCAGGGAATCTGGACAGTAAGAAGCGGGACTAAATGAATATATTGGTTTGGATTAAAAAAAAAAAAAAAAGTATTTTCAGCATTTTGCAGATTTGATGGTGTCATCATGAAAATGGTTCTTAATTTTATATGACTTTTAAAAAGCAAAATTTCTCTTGGTTGCAACTAATAGCTTACCCCACTAGCACAGGGTCAATGTGAGGTGGGACTGCAGTGCTATATGTGTGTGCGTATATATATATTTGTGTATATTTATGTGTGTGTGTGTATATATTTATATGTATATATTGTGTGTGTTTGTGTATGTATTTATGTTTTTATATATATGTATATATATATTTGTATACATGTACATATAATAAATCTGCAAATTTCTGTGCTACATTTGAGATGCTTGGTCTTTAACAAGCTGGTGATCTCTTGACAGTCCACAGTTTTGGCCGGGGGAGGGGGTTGGGGGGAGATGGGGGGGGGGGCTGATTGGGTGTGAAGCGGTCTCTCTCTGGGTTTAGGGGTGTGTTTTTCCTCTCGGAAAGGTTGTCTGACCATTTTTTTTTCCTCGCAGATAGCGGGAAGGTCTTAATACGTTGTGCTTTGAACCTTGATCAGATTGCCTATTAAAAGGCCATTAGAACTTTAATGAAGGGGAAAGTGTAAATGTGGGCTGGGACGTTTTAGCTCGTCCTGATGGGGAGCGTTAGGGAGATTCGGTCATTTGGCTGGGCGTGCATCCCAGGCCACGCGGAGCTGGCAGCCTCTCCCACACCAAACTTTACTGCTCTTGTCACTTACCGTTCTTCTTTACCTCTTTTTACCCCCCCCACCCCCCCTCCCCCCAGATCAATAACACATTTTTTTAGTCTTAGTTGTGAACTGGGTCACCGTCTTCTCAGACGTTAGACGGAGAGGTCCTTGCGGGGTTTCGTCAACATGCCACCAGGGCCCAGACGAAACCGCGAGGTCGAAGGCAGGCTCTTAGACGATGGAAGGCGGGGGGGGGGGGGGGGGGGGCGGCGAAGGTAACGTTCCGGAGCCAAAGGTGACAAAATTATTCGCTTTTACTTTTCAGTGTCTCTTATTTTATTATTATTTTTTAAATATAAAAGGAGCCCGCTGCTCGAACCGTGCGCGTGCGGCGGCATCTCCCCGTCTCCTAAAAAAACCGTAAATCAAACCGGGACGCCCTGTTTATTAACACGAGGCTGGAGGAACGCACCCGTCCTAAGTGATGTGCTTTCGGGCTACGCGGGCGAAGATAAATTGCCGAGCGAAAGGCGATGAATTAGAGCTGATTTATCGCTCGTAACGGGCGCCGCCGCCGCGCCGCCTGCGGAATTAAACGCCGAGCTTCTCAGAGCCGCCGCCGCCGCCGCCGCCGCGTCCGTCCATCAGAGGAGGCGGCCGCCGACGAATCGGGCGCCGGCGCAGAGATCCCACCGAGCCATTAAAACAGGGCCCACAGGTTGACGAAGGCGGCCGATTATTAATTTTTTTTCCTGCCCACGATCAGGTACGAACCAGCGGGGATGTGGGCACAAAGAAAGAAATTGGGTGGGTAGGAGAAAAGGGGTGGGGGTGGGGGGTTGGGGGGGACGGGGGACGGGGGGGGGGGCTGAAATGAATCGATGGAAGAGGAGCACTTCTGTTTTCTTTTATTGAAGTCCCTCCTTTCAGAAGCTTCTCTCTCCACTCTGTTATTTACGACGTACAGTAGTAAGTGCTCGCTTGCAAATTGATTTTCTTTTTTTTTTTTTTTTTTTTTTTTGGAGTGTGTTCATTAATCAAATATCGCAATAAAAGAAGGCTACCTTGATTCGGAACAAGCCAGAAGCAATTGCCGCAGGCATTTTGTACGGGGGGGGGGGCGCGGCGGTGTCTGTGGGAGGGGCTCGGTGGCAGTTGGGGTTTATGGACGTATAATGCATTTCATGCCTTCATAATTACCGCGGCTTTTAAAGCATCCTGAGAAATTGCGGCATTACAACAAAGGGTCATTACTGCAGAAAGGACCCCGCCAATCAATAACCCTTGTAACGCTGTGCGCACACATGGTGTAATGCGGAGTGGGTATAATGCTAAGCGACGTTTTTTTCCCGCAACACTTTCTGCAAAGAGGCAGCGAAGGGGCAGCCTGCTGTCGAAGCCGAGGGCCAAGGTTGCTTTTCAGTTTCCGTTCTCTAATTGTTTGTTGACTCGCAATTACTGCAGCAGTGGCAACGGCTATTTATTTATTTTTATTTAAAAAAAGGCAATATTTATAGCCTGTGTATCTGTACTTACTCGTACGAGTAAGGCCTTGTGTTTTCTCCAGCCTCCTGGATTTAATCTCACCTGGACACACAAGGTCCTCTCCGCGCGGCTGCCGCGGCTGCTAGTGCTAGCCCGCGCTGTGTAATCCGCGCAAGCTTTTACCTGTTTTTTTTTTGCGTCTCTGCTAACTCTCCGGGGGGGGGGGGAGAAGATGGATAGGGTGTGCGTCCGGGGGCTGCTGCATCTGCACAGCTGCTGCTGTGCGCTACAGACGGGCAGCCGCTGCGCAGGAGTCTGCACCGCCCCCCCCCCCCACCCCCCACCCCGTCGGAGACGAGAAGTCTGCTCTGCTAAATTAGAGCTGGGGGGGGGGGGGGGGAGGAGCTGAGGGCCGGACAGCCATCCGTTACATATTGGAACTGCAAAAAACGAAAATCAAACAAGCTCTGTTCTGTTAGTGGAGGTGTGTGTGCTTGGGAGCTTGTATGTGTGTGTGTGTGTGTGTGTGTGTGTTTGTGTGCGTGTGCTTGTGCGTATTCGTTTGTGTGTGTGTGTGTGTGTGTGTGTGTGAGTGGTGTTGCGTAGGTGTGTGTGTGTGTGTGTGAGTGGTGTTGCGTAGGTGAGTGTGTGTGTGTTTGTGCGCGTGTGCTTGTGCGTATTCGTTTGCGTGTGTGTGTGTGTGTGTGTGTGTGGGTGGGGGGTATGTGTGTGTGTGGGGTGGGGGTGTGTGGGGGGGGGTTGGGTGGGGGTTCATGAGTCTGCTGCTCGGAGGCCGAACCCTTCCCCTGAACACGCTCAGCTGAGCATTAATATGCCGCAGTTGTCTCCTTTTTTTTTTTTTTCTCGTGCAAAATTATACCGTCTCTGTCCCCCCCCCCCCCCCCCCACCTGCTCAGTTTCTTTCTGCCAGTTTATCTTTTTAACGATGTTATCTCTGTGACGGTGGGAGAAGGTAAGCGGAAGCCCGTGCCTGGTTTTGGCATCAAATTAAAAGGATTAAAATGTTGAGCGCAGGTGCTTCTCCCCCCTGGCTGCGGCTGCGCAGGCAGCGCTGCAGGCCGTGCGCCTCGAGTGTCACGTCGCCGCTCTCGCCATATTTAACAGCTAAACGCTGCAAGAGCGGGCTTGAGCAAAAGCAGCGCTTCATGAGGGTCAACACCGAACGTGCAGTTCTGTCTTCCTGATGAACGCACACGGTGAGAACCGAATCGAGCGTGTTAATTGAGGTCTTAACTGTGCCCCCCCCCCCACCCCCCAACCCCCATAGAAACACGTAGGGTGGTTGTCCTATGTGCGTCGCTGCGGGGGGCAAGCTGAAAGGTGTTGGAGCGTAAGGGTGCTGTGCTAAGCTGTGCTCTGGGGGGTGCGGTCGACGTGCTCCCCCCCCCCCCCCCCGGGTACGGCCTGTGAAAGACGCGGTGGCTCCAGCCGCAGCTCGCAGCTGTGCCTGATGACGCTGTGGAGTTTTAACACAAGCGCCTCCCTCATCTCTCTCTTCATTTTTACTTTGTCAGGTAAAAGAGAAAAAAAAAAGCACTCGTACTTGGTAAAAAAAAAAAATTCTTTTTTTTGGAGAAAATCCCTGCTGACAGTGCTGGCTTATTAATTAATTGATTTTTTAATACTTTCTGTTGCGCTGTCATCCTGTTTGGTAATTACGCTGCTCTTGGGTCAAACAGTTTCTCCTGCATCTTATTGGCTGGATTATTTTGGCTGTCGCCTAGTGGATAAATCGGACGACGCATCTTCCCTCCTGTGTGAGTCCAAGAGTGGTCTTTCTCTCCCTCTCTCTCTCTTTCTCTCCCTCTCTCTCTCTTTCTCTCTCTCTTTCTCTCTCTCTCACTCTTTCTCCTTCCCTTCTCTCTCACTCTCTCTCCTCCTTTCTCTCACCTTCCCTCTCAGTCTCTCTCACCTTACCTCCCTCTCTCTCCCCTTCCCCCTTTCTCTCCCTCCTTCTCTCTCTTGCCTGCCCCCTTCTCTCTCTCGCTCTCTTGTGCTGTCACTTGAATCGGCTGCTCAGCTGTGGCTCTGAAGAGGCTCTTAAAGTGGACGCTCCTCTCAGGCTCTCTCAGACTGAGTCACTCTGACTGAAGACTCTCTAAGACTCTGAGTCTCTCAGACTGAGTCTCTCTGACTGCAGACTCTCTAAGACTGAGTCTCTCAGACTGAGTCAAATTCAAATTCTCTGACTGCAGACTCTCTCAGACTGAGTCTCTCTGACTGCAGACTCTCTCAGACTGAGTCCCTCTGACTGCAGACTCTCTCAGACTGAGTCTCTCTGACTGCAGACTCTCTAAGACTGAGTCTCTCTGACTGCAGACTCTCTCAGACTGAGTCTCTCTGACTGCAGACTCTCTCAGACTGAGTCTCTCTGACTGCAGACTCTCTAAGACTCTGAGTCTCTCTGACTGCAGACTCTCTCAGACTGAGTCTCTCTGACTGCAGACTCTCTCAGACTGAGTCTCTCTGACTGCAGGCTCTCTAAGACTCAGTCTCTCTGACTGCAGACTCTCTCAGACTGACTGCAGGCTCCAGAGCTGCAGCTGCCTGTATCTCGCCCGAGCCCATGTGGGGTTCGTCCTCGAAACAGTTGTGGCCGTTGGGGAGGCAGTTGGTGTTGGAGAGGTCATGGTGATTGGGGGGGAGCTGTGGCGGAAGAGATTGTTGTGAAGGGTGCGTCAGGGTGTGATAGAGACCAGGATTACAAACCTTCCAAGGAAAAAATGGCATGATTTTAGCATATTTCTTCAACATTAATTTAGCGATGCTCTCATGTTTTGAATGTTAAAAGAGGTCTTGCATGACCTTTAGAACCTCAGCAGGCCTGCTGGAAAGACTGCACAATTGATTTAATTTGAGTTATTTATAAATCGAGAGAACTCTCACGACAGACTCTCAGTTATGAAAGTGTCCTTTTCACCCATAAACAAAGTTGTAATGTTCTAAAACGTTTTTTTTTTTTTTTTAAACCGATCCTCCCTTTTTGGGGTGCAGAGTGGACCGCCTCAGTAGAATGCACCCCCCCATGAAAGGAGGGCGGTCCCCTTCCCCTCCCGCCGTCGTGCCTGGGCAGCTCGGGGGGGGTGGGGGGGGGGGGGGGCGGACCCCGGGCACGGGCGGAATGAAGTCCGGGACCAGCGGCGCGCTCGCCAGGCTTTGCAACACGGGAAGAGCAAACATGTCCGTCCGCGGCCGTGAAAGGTCACCGCGGAGAGGAGGTTTAAGCACATATTAAGAGCCGTGTGTACACACTGCTCAGGTGCTTCCCTCAGCACCAGAGGTCCCCCCCCCCCCCTTTAGGTGACTGTGTAACTGTGGCTTCCAAAGCTTTATTGAAAAAGGGGGGGGGGGGGGGGGGGGGGAGGAGAGAAGTGTTGAATTTGCATTATTTAAGCGGCGAGGCTGTTGCATAATTCAGCTTTAACACTGGAAAAGCCAGTCTCTGTGAATACTAACAACCGTGACAACCATTTGCTTTGGCATGGTCCACCTTCAGATGTAGTCAAAATAAGATTCAAATGAGGGGTTTAGGTTTTGAGTGACATGGAGCGTGGTTGTAGGAGAAAATAGTTTTTTAAGAAGACCTGAATCACGCCCGCACTGTACGAACCGTAGAGTGCAACGCAAGCCTGCGACTCAACAATAAACAGCAAGGTTATAAGCTCATAGGTAGCCATCGGAACTGCAATCTGGAATCTTTTCAAATTTTAAATCTAAAGCACTTTTTTGAAGTTCTGTGCCTGAGGTGGGCAGTGAGGGCTGTATCTGTCCTGTGTTCCGCATTTCACACCAACTTCTGGCCTTAATTACTTAATCAGTCCTAACATTTGTGCTGACGTTTTGACATTTTTGGCTACGTTTCTTGATTTGAGTGTGAGTGACAGCTGAGGACTGCTCTCGTGTCCCACCGCGATGCGTTTTACTGTGATCCAGTCCACAGGCGATCCGGTGTTGGTGTAGGCCGCACAGCCAACCGGCTCGTTTAGCCAGGGAAATTGGTGAAACAAAAACCTGCGTACGTACCACCTCCCCACCCTCAACACCAGAATTACCCATCCCTGTTCCTTTGAGCTAAAAAAAGAAAACGGAATTAAACATTCCTCACGCGTGCCGGGCTGGCTAACGACCGAGCGCGGTTTGCAGGGCTAGTACTCCCCAGCAGCTTTTTTACCGAATTGTTTCGTTTCTGACTTTTTGGTTTAAATGGATTGTTAATGGCCTTTTATGGCATTTCGAAGCGTGGCTGTTATTAAACTGTTGTCTCACGCCGAAGGATGGATCGCTGGAACGGGCTGGTCACCGCAAACAAAAGTGTTTTCTGTAGCAAAGGCGCTCCAAGTAATTGCAGACGATTGGGTGCTGTAGTAAGAATTTGGGCTGGGATTACAGATGGGGGGGAAAAAAATGAAGGTAATTTAAAAATGAGAGTGGACTGTATTTTTCTGGAAGAAGTCAGAATCCTGTCGAAAGATGTTTTTTTTTTTTTACGGTTTGCTGGAGGTCGTGCCATAGTCTGCTTCATCGTTAGCTTGTTACCATGTTTGACATTGAGCCAGATCCTGAACAGAGAGAGAGGGTAGTGAAATACAACCATTGACTGATAAAGTGTGTCTAAAAGCATAGCTTATTTTAGGGTGTTTTCACAGGAAATTTCAGATGTGGAGTAGCCTGGGCAAGACCGATGGCCAACAGTCTCATATTGTTGGTCCTCTCTTATACGGTCATTTAAAAATTCGATGTGAGTTTTTGTATCGGTTAATTTAAATAGGTTTGGCGGCTTGAATTATGCATGGTTGCGATTGAAACAAAAATAAGATGTGGGCAAGGTCAAACAGTATCTGGAAAATAATCTGCGGATTCATATTTATCTTGTCAAACCTGCTGCCATTTTAAAAATAAACATGACACATTCTGTCAACTGTTTTTTTTCCTCAAGCTGGCCAATTAATTTAGTGTGTTGGTAGTTAAAGCATATATCTGAACAAACTATAATAGAACAGTAATTATTTTAGCTGAATAATTGCATTTAGCTGATTTATTGCATTTTGTAATGTGTGGTTAGGTGTTCCTTGTTGGTTTAAACTGCTGAAAAGTCAGGGGAAATGGAGGCATCACAAAACACTGGTGATTGTCCTTTAAATGAAAGTCAGGTTAGGTGGAAAGAACCTGGAACACTTTCTTGGTAGATTAAAAAAAAAAAATTTTTTTTTTGCTTGTCCAGGGAAAGATTTCACACCTTGTCTGTGCTTTTTCGTATTTATTGGTTATAATCGGTATGGTAAGAGTATGAAACTGAACCTTGACGGGTGAGATTTTTTTTTTTTAGAGTTCGTTAAGGGATATCTTTGTGCAGAAGCCAGGCAAGTGCCAGGCAGGATGTGGAGCATCAGCATCTCTAGTGATCCTCAGCGGTTAAGCTCGGGGAGATGTACTACAGGGAGGCTTAACACACAATTTGCTACAGAAATGATTGAAATCTTTTGGGTTAATATGGGCCTAATAGAAAGTCTGCTCCACGATGCATCTTGGATGCTGTACACATCCTGTGCGTCTTAGCTTCCCACACTCAGCCACAGCAACAACAGCAAAGTGCTGCTTCCCGAAAGGTGAACCTTCCCTCTCGTTCACGTAACTGGGTGCTGTGATTCCCAAGGTGGAGGCTGACAGTTTAATCCAACTCTGTTTGGTTTTGCTCAGTGTCGCTGCAATATTAGAATTAAAATCATGTCAGGGAATATAAATGCTTCTCAGCAGGATACCAACACGGGGTGACCCGGTTAGTTTACTTTCCTTGCAGTTTTGCGCCCTAATTTATATGCCCCCCCCCCCTCCCTCCCCCCTGCTCTGTTCTGTGGTAATGAGAAAATTCACCGTCTTTTTTTGGGAGCAGTGCTGTGCTTGACATTGTACGAGCACAAAACCAGAGGAGATATTTAGGCGGGGATTTTTTACCGCTGTGTTTTCAAAGTTGCGTTGTCACGTAGGCCTAATTCGTTGGAGGAAAAAAGGGCAATAACTGAACTGTACAACACCAAGGGGTGATATTGGCATTGTCTAAAACACTGTAAACTCACTCCTGTCTCTCTTTCTTCTGTTTATCCTCAACAATGATAACACTGCAGGAAAAAACCGGCTGGAAAGTTTGACAGAATTTTTCACCCATTCATGGGAGCATCTATCCAGTATATTTTGAGTGCTCCAGCTCTCCTTATTTTTGGTTAGTTCCTGTGATGTAATCCGCGTAAGAATCCTTCTGTACAAAGCGTTTAGAAGCACTTTGGGTTTATCATGTGAGCTGTAGGTGAAGTGGGGGGGGGGCGAGCTTGCAGATAAACTGCTTTTAAGGTCCATACGACAGATTATGAGGAAAATCTAGCCGTTTGTTTTTTGTGTTGCGTGTGGGTGGACAGGACCGTCTCTCCCCTCAGTCAGCTGTCCTATTTTGACGGATCAAAGCGAAATTCTCCCTTGAAGGTTGGTTAAGAGACAACCGCCCAGGACAGAAGGGGGGGGGGGGGAACTCAGTATCTGTGTATTTTTATTGATCTTTTTTTTAAAAGTTATATTTTGTGGAAATTGCGCTTCTTCAAACGGGGGGTGGAAGGGGTAGTCGGGGGGGGGGGGCGGCGGGGGGGGGGGGGGGGGGGGGGGCTTGCTTTCCCCACTGGTTCGATCAGAGCAATGAAAGCTAATGGAACTCCCCACTTCAAAGACGGCTCGGCCAGAGCCTCCTCTTCAATCAGGCGGCGCCGGGAAGATTAAAGCCGGCCCACATTAATCAGCTTTGATTAGCGGGGTCCAGAGCTCCAGCTGTTCTCCGCGACAGGCCAGGGAGGTAGGCTCCGGTGGGACCGCTGCGTGCGAAGGCTGCCGGAGGTAGCCAAGGCCACCTTGGACGGAGCCGTCTCCAGCCCGAGGCACCGCGCCTCTCCGCCCCACCCCGCCGTGCCTCGCTCTGGGCCTGGGTCCTGGGTCCTGGGTCCTGGGTCCGCTCCGGAACGCGACTGCCTTCATCAGCTCTTTCTACGGCTTAGCTGAGCTTATTTTAAAAAAAAAAAAAAAGAAAAGAAAAAATGTCTTCCGGGGGATTTCCGGGGGCTTTATTTGTTACCTGTTTATAGCCAGCGTCTTTTTGGTCTTGTAATAAAATAAAAGGGCCTGCTCACAACAGGGCCTTCTCGATGCCAGACTTCAGAAACAGGATCCTGAGGGTAATTTTCAGACCTTAAACACAGTGCAACAAGCCAATTAATCCCAGGGATTCGGGTTACCGTGCCACGAGATGCCGCTCTGGCTGATTGGGGTCAAGAGAAGCACGGTAATCATTTAGAATTAGCGGCCAGGCTTGAACTCTTGATTTGATTACACTTTTTGTGGGGCAAGCAACCGTGTTGCGAAGGTGTCGGAAAGTAACCCGAAGCCGAAGTTTTCATATTTTTTTTAACAGAGCTCCCGCTGAGTCTGTAAACAGAATTTCGAGAGTTCCAGCAGTCCCTGCTGTTCTCGAGTTTATCTCCTAGACCGATAATGGTTGTGGACTGGAACGGCCGGTTGGACTGGAGAAAGGTGGCCTGATGTTATTGGGAAGGCCAGGCGTGCCATCTGGCAAGCCGCAGCTCGATCTGGCATGCCCTCATTCCTGTACAGCACCGAGAGCTTGCCACCTTTCAGGGTCTCCTGCAGAAATGAAGCCCACGTGTCTGAACAATAAAGCCTCGATCTCGGGTTATTTTTCGCGTTTCTCCTTCTTTTTCCTGCCGATTACCTCATAGCAAATGCTCCAGTGCCACAATCAATAATTCTCTCCATTGGACGTTTAGCTACATTTTGCCAATAACGACATCAGATCTTGAAAGTAGCCTTTTGCAGGATATACAGAAACAGGAAAAATTAACATATACGTGCACATGCTTTTTAAAGGTGTCATACTGTTTGCTAACTAATAATTAAAAATATTTTAAATTTAAAATAAACTATTGCTTTTAAAGCTGTATGATCTTTGTGGGATCGTTTGACTTGCAAACCCCACATAATAGTGTTTCTTGACTAGGGATGGGTATCTTTTAGATTTTGACTATGCCTGCACTTAAACAATACTGTTGAAACCTGAACCGAATTCTACCTAATTTGAAATAACAAGAAGATGACAAAATTAAAGAACGTTTTCTTATTACATTATACATTAAATAATATGACAAACACTTTAATTTATTTGTAATTCATGGAAAAGAATGAGTGACCAAATCCTCTCCTATTTGTTTCTTTGAGCTAGAATGTATGTGTTTGCATGTATGTTTGCATATCAGTTACTCATAGCAAACTCAGTACGAAAGGAAATGATATCTGAACAATAACATGTTTTCCACGTACAAAAATGACAAATTACTCACAAATTCAAAGCATTGTCTATAAGTCCTTAATTAAAACTAGCAAAATCTAGGCCTGCTGTTAAATGTATTGATATCAAAATGAGGCGAACTTACAATAGACAATAAACAATATCCTCAGTAGCTCACACAAACTAAACAAACTTTATTCCAAAAAAATGCTGCCCGGTGTTTCCTAAATTATTAAAATGGCCCTATGTTTTTTCATCTTACCATCTAAAGCGAATGTGGTCATTCAGGCTTTTGCATCAAAGTGTCAAACAACAAAAACATCATTTAAATGAATGTTTTAATCAGCTGACACTCCAGAAAAGAAAAAAAAAAAAAAGTTAATTTTACTAAATGTACAAGTTGTACTTGTATATTTGCAACTTTAACGATTGTGAAATAAACACTGTAGATAGATAGATGAATAGATAGATTTTTTCTAGCAGCATATAACATTAAAATTTCAAAGCAGACATTTATACAAAGACACAAACATCTACACTGGGGTGGGGGGGGGGGGGCTGGGGGGCGGGGGGGGGAAGATGAGTAAATAAATTCACAAAGAAATATTTTGGCTTTTCTTACAAACCTATCAAGGCCTAAGTTTGCCCATTTAATGTTTGTCAGTTAGATAAAAGTTTAGTCAAATAACTAAAACAATATTATTTATTTTACAATGTAAAACAATAAAAACTCTCATTTGTGAACACACTATTCTAAACAACAACAACAACAACAACAATAATAATAATATGATGATAATGCATTTTATTCATGATATGCTTTTTATACCCTGAAAGCATGGATGCAAACATTGTGCAGTCATCTTAACCATTTTTAAGTGTAACAGCTGAATTGAATATTATATCCACTATAAAGTATTAGCATGTCACACTTTCATGTGACAAACTTTGAATGACCGCGTTCTCTTCTGTTGGTAAGATGGAAAAAGCGCAGGGTAAGATAAATAATTTTAGAATAGCGTTTGGGCTGACATTGCGTTGGAACAGAGCTTGCTCAGTTTGCGTGAGCTAAGATAGCCAGTATCGTTTGTTGAACTTGGGCTCGTTTTGACGTCAATACTTTTAACGGCGGGCCTGGATTTTGCACGTGTAAATCAATGACTATTAGACGGTGCTTCGTATGCATAAGCAACTGGCTATTTTTGTCAGTTGGAAATGTGCTTTTTTTTTTTTTGTTGAGATATTGCTTTCCTGGAGTAGGGTGCCGTGCCGGGGGGGCCTGGCTGAGCTCAGGTGTAGCGCCGCGGCGGTGCCCGGGGGGCGGGGGGGGGGTGGGGGATGAGCGAGCGAGCGAGGGGGACGGACGGACGGACGAGGGGCCGCCGGGGGTCACGGTAACGCGCCGGCCCATTTGCGAGCCGAGCCGATCCCGGGGCGCTTCGCCGGGCTCCGCAGCCCCACTCAGCCCCGGACCTCCCGCTCCCTCTCCCCGCCGTCCTCGCGCCCCAGCCCATTGTGCCGGATGCGGCTGGGGGGGGGAAATGACCCTCTTTTCCGCGCCCCTCTCCTCGCCCGTTCCTCTTTGTGTGTTTGTGTTTATTTGTGTGGAGCTGCTGCTTGTATTTTTAGCACTGGAGTGTGTCCAGTAATAATGATGGCAGGAAGGTAAAAGTAGGTTATTTTTAGGTCATGCTATTTCTCTCTCTTCTCTCTCTCTCTCTCTCTCTCTCTCTCTCCTCTCTCTGTCTCTCTTCTCTCTCTCTCACTATCAAAGGCTTTTCTTTTCTAATGGATTTTCAGATGCGGTGCAGTTTCTTTTTGCAGCTGTTATTTAAAATAACACTAGACTGTATTTCTCTCTACCTAAATTGTTTTGATTTCATTTTAATTGCATTTTTTTTTTAAGTCAGCGCGCTGTAGTTTAGTTTTGGTCTGAGCCAGCTTGTTACGCAACGTTCATTTTAAATAATTCACACCTGTATCTTTTTTCATCTGTTTAGTTGGCAGCAAAATGGTGTGTGCTTGCATGTGTGTCTGTGCGTGTGTGTGTGTGCGTGTGTGTGTGCGCGTGTGCACGCTTTTGTTTTAAAGAAATACAAATGAGCAGTCATCAAAATGTGTGCTCGGTGTTGGCGAAAGAATTTCGACCTTGCCATCGAACAAAAAAAGCAAAACAAAAAAGGCGGTTAATTAAAGCCGTTTAGACCCTGAAAGAAACTTGTTTGCCGTACGATCTCCAAAGCTGTCCTCTTTTTTTTTTTTTTTTTTTTTTAAGGCACAGGCGGTCACGGCAACGGCTGAGCGAATCGCAGGGGCCCGGCGTGACGTCACCGTTTCCATCGGCGCTTTTAAAAATAAAATAAAACGCCGGAGCTATTTTGGGAGTCAATGGGGGAAAAAGTGCAAAGTGGGCTGTAGTAATTGAGTGTGTGGGAAGGGTGATGTTTCAAATTGCCCAGTTAATTATTATTTAAGGAAGCCTGCCTTTTTTTTTCTGCCGCCGCTGGTTCGCCGGGGTCCTCCTCGGATAATCTGCGGGGATTTTTTTGCCGGGGGGCCGTGCGGCGTGCTGCAGATAAGGGTCATTAGGATTGATCTGCGTCGATGGATCCTCACTGACACGGAGCGTCTATTGCGTCCTCTCGAGTGCGACTGTGAAAGGGGAAACTTTCATGCCAAAGGTCTCCACTGAGACCCATTCCAGATTATTACTGTGATCTCTTGTTCTCTCTTTCTCTCCATCTCTCTCTCCCCCTCGCTCTCTTTCTCTTTCTCTCTCTCTATCTTTCTCTCTCTTTCTCTCTATCTCTCTCTCCCCCTAGCTCTCTTTTTCTTTCTCTCTCTCTCGTTCTCTCTTTCTCTCTATCTCTCCCTCCCCCTCGCTCTCTCTATCTTTCTCTCTCTCCCCCTCGCTCTCTTTCTCTTTCTCTCTCTATCTTTCTCTCTCTCCCCCCTCTCTCTCTCTCTCTCTCTCTCTCCCCCTCGCTCTCTCTATCTTTCTCTCTCTCTCTTTCTCTTTCTCTCTCTCTATCTTTCTCTCTCTCCCCCTCGCTCTCTTTCTCTTTCTCTCTCTATCTTTCTCTCTCTCTCCCCCCCTCTCTCTCTCTCTCGTTCTCTCTCTATCTCTCTCTTTTTATTTCTCTTTCTCTCTCTCTCATTCTCTCTCTCTCTCCCCCCTCTCTCTTTCTCTTTCTCTCTCTCTTTCTCGTTCTCTCTCTTTCTCTCCATCTCTCTCTCCCCCTCGCTCTCTTTCTCTCTCTATCTTTCTCTCTCTCTATCTTTCTCTCTCTCTCGTTCTCTCTCTCTCTCTCTCTCTCTCTCTCTCTCTCTCTCTCCCTCTCTCCCCCTCTCTCTCTCTCTCTCTCTCTCTCTCTCTCTCTCTCTCTCCAGGTCATTTCTGGTAAGTGGTGTGTGAGCTATGCATGGCAGCTTCGTTCCCTGCCCCCGGTCTTAGCCGTTTTTCCATTTCATTCAGGTCCTGGAAGATAAAAAAAAAAAAAAAATGAAGCAAAACCATCTCTGGCATATTCAGTGAAGAGTATCTTTTCATCTGGAGCTTCAGTCTATTACTGACAGTTCTCCCCACCGGCCGTCTCATCATGTTTCTTGTATAAGCTCATGAATCTTGTTATGGAACCCGTACGAAGGGCCCCGACCTTCACCATAAAAAAAAGATCAATTTCGAAAATGGAGGTTGCATCAAATTCATACCAGAACTCACATGTGCCTGTTGATGCATTTCACAGTGCCCATGCATCGCTGGGTGCAGCCTGGCAGGAATACTGATGTAATGATATTGCCCTGTTTTAGGGGGTGTCAGGCAGGCGGAGCTGGGTGTGTGGGGGGGGGGGGGTGGGGGGGGTGTTGGGGTGTCCTGGCCTCCTGTCCTGCGGTCGTGTGGAAAGGTTTTCTGAAGCCTGCTGCCGTCCTCCTCGGTGGCCCTCCTCTGTCCAGCGCGTGGAAAAAAAGGCTAAATATAGAAGCGGCTCCATTGGTGCCGCTGCGTGCGCCAGCAGGGATAGCACTCGTTTGCTAAAGCCACTCAGATGTTCACGAGTCGGTTAATTAAAAAAAAAAAAAAAAAAAAAGTTGCTAATGTGTTTTTATTTATTTACCCTAAAAGTCAAAGGATTGACACAGATGCCAAAATACTCAGCCCACTTCCTGAAGTGAGACTAGATTCCGCATTTCATGGAGAGTGGCCACTCTGTGTTGCGCCCGGCCTTGAAGAAAATGAAGCGGTGCTGTCATAGTGTACCGCCCCCCCTCCACCGTGCCCCCCCCCCCCCCCCCCGCCACTCACTTTCCTCAAATTATTTCCTGAATCACAGTTCCCCCTTTCTCAGCTCAGACGGCCTTCGTTTCCCGCTGAGCTCACGGCTCCCCGCCTCCTGGCCTCGTCGGCGGTGGGGAAACTCGAGCCGCCGCTCCGGAGCCCCGCTTCCCGCGCGCCCACGGCAGCTCCCAGGGTGATGTCACGGCACGTCTGCCGAACGCTGTAAAAAAAAAAACCCTGACTCACGCGGACGGGCTCCCTGGCGGTCCTGACCCGCACTGTGCCCGGGCCAGACCCACCGCTGGCACGCGCCGCCATTTTGGACCCGTTCTGCCTTTTCAGGCACGTAGGCTGCCGCGTGCTTCGGCAAATTACGTTAAAAGAAGATGGAACAAATGCGTTAAATATTAACGTTATTGCCGTTATTACCCCCCTTATGACACTTGTTACATGTTGCCCCATCCCAGCACTTTTTGGTAATTTGTATTTGTCCTAATACTGTAGCTTATTCCTGGTTGGCTTTGCAGAGGTTAGGTCTGAATAGCGTTCACTGTGTGAACTAAACTGAGCTCTTGGCTAGAAATAGCTGCACAAAGTAAGTATTGTATCTTATTGAACCTGCGCTTAGCAGTTGTCCATGACCGTGAAACGCACTTTTTGTACGTCGCTTTGGATAAAAGCGTCTGCCAAATAAATGTAATGTAATGTAATTAATGGTGCTGTTGTTAAAGTAACCCGAGGGCCTTATAACGGAAGGAGCCGTGTGGCCGTCGTTCTTGCCGACGCCCCCTTCGCGTCAAATCTTCGGAAGTGGCGCCGGGCGGTAATTGTGTGACATCGGTTGGAATCGGTGAGCCTCCTTTGTCTTTGGCCGACCGTGGCCAGCGCCGCGCTCTGTAATCTGCTCAAAATAGCCCTGACGAGGCTGGCGGGACACGGGCCCTGCTTTTGCGAGGCCGCGAGGTTTGCCTATAAAAGGACGGCGGGGAGAAGAGCCCTTCTGGAGGCTGCGGTGTGTGTGTGCGCGTGTGTGTGCGCTTTTTCCAGGTGGAAAGGACAGCTGTAGGTCCGTGTCTCAGTTCTCTTATCCTTCGCTGGGTCCCCCCCCCCCCCCCTCCAGCAGACCTCTGCCCGTTCACTCTGTCTCCTCTGTTTCCTTTCATCGCGGGCCTAACGTGCTGGTTTTTAAATCTTCCCCTTTTTATGTCGGACGAATCTAAACTTTATAATCCCGCAGGAGGGTAACGAGTCTTGCAGCTCACGGAATAAAACTTAAATGCGGCGTAGGAAGCGGCTGCCATAAACGCATCGAGTGTGGCGCGCTAATCGGCCGCTCCCTGGCGCGCGTTTGCCGCGCCTGTCGCAGGCGAAACCGCGGTTCGCGTTCTCGCTCCGTTTTTTTTGCAAACGGAAAATGGCCGTGCCGCTCAGGTGCGCTCAGCGCAGGTGCGTGACCGATCCTGGCCGCCTGACTCAGCACTCCGTGAGGGGTTTGTCACCTGAGCACCTCTGTGACCTCATGGCAGGAAGTGCAGGGAGAAAAAAAAAAAAGGTGTTTAACCATGAAAATAGGGATGATGAAAGACTCTCTATGCAAAACCGTGCAAGTCTTGTTGGAATATGGATGTTGTAGTTTTATTGACTTTAGGTTTTGTAGTGCAGATGGTGGGGGAATGTAGCGAATGTAGAGTCAGCCAAAAACCTTTTTTTTATTTTTAATTTGACTCGTGGCAAAAGTGCTTGGATTTTTAAGGTGTGTCATTTCACGACGCGGACAAGGAGGCAAACTGTTTTCAAAACGGCGCGTTCTCAGAGGGTGCGACTTCAGGACGTTTTTTTTAACGCCCGCACTGCCGCCCTCCGTCCTCCTGGTCTCTCCTGTGGGACCTCCCTCGACGGCGTCGGCCGCAGTTTGTGCTGAGGGACGCGAAAAAGCGAACGGCGACAACAGCCGTAACGACGACGGCAGGGGGAGGAGAACGCGAGCTTTGCCGTGGCCTCTCGGCACAGCCCGCGCCATTACCTCAGCGAAACGGTCTGTGCCCCTCACTTCTCTAAGTGCCCATTTATAAGGAGATATACCATCCTGACAGTGGCAATCAATTACGAAAAAAAACGCCAAAGCTTTCTCTGCTCGCACAGCGGGTTTTAGAGGACTTTCTTTTTTCTTTTCTTTTTTGTGTTGAATTGCGGGAGGAAGTCTCTGTCGCCCAGGCTCTGAGAATCGGCGAAGGGAAGCTACAGAGACCATAATTAGGGCTTAGCAGGAAGCGTGTAGACTTTGGAAATCTTAAAAAGACCGTGCTCCCTGCTGGAAATGCAGGGATGGATTGTGGCTCTTTGTCCTAGATGCATATATGCATAAATTAACAGTGACAAGATCACCAGCGCTTTCCCCCCCCCCCCCCATCTTCCCTGACAAGTCTACAGGTACCAAACACAGATGCACCCTGCATATGGAGAAAGGGCCACGTGCTGTTGGGAAACATCTTAAGTGTGTGTGTGGTGACCTATTTTGTCCCAATTTAGTTCTCTTCTAGATTGCAGAAGAGCACCATTTCTTTCAGCCGGTTCTCAGTTGAAAGCCACTAGGGCAAGGCTTGGGCCTAGATAGTCTTAGACAGGGGGAAGAGTCGTGAGGCTTGGAATATGAATACCGGTCACATGATCTTGCATGCACGTTGATGTTTTAGTGCGTGAGGAACCAAGATGGTCTTCGGCCTTCTCTCTGGTGATCCGGGCCATGAGCTGTTATTCAGAAGCCGTGTGTCTTGTGCTCGCCTCTTCAACACCGACACCTCCACCCCCTTCAAAAAAAAAGCTACAAAGCGCCCGTGCAGGTGTAGCTCTTGTTCAGTCCCGCACACACAGGGCTGCGGGGGTCCGGATATCCAGGAAGTCGCCCGCTGTCTTAAGCGCGCTGTTGTTAATTATGACCGTTAGCCAATCCCGGGGGGCCTCGCCTGGCCACACACAGCGGGGGGGTCAGCCCCCCCGCCCCCGCCTACGCGTGGAGCCGTACGGTTAAAGCGGACGGTGGGTGCGGCACTCTGCGTGGAGCTGAGGCCCCTTCCCCCCCCCCCCCCCCACCCCTCTAGGGTGCAACAGGAAGAATTTGATCTTTATTTAAATCCCTAAATTACAGCTTATTAAAAATGCATGGGCAGGGGTGGGAATGGAAGCTGTTTGAGGAGACGGCGGGCGTGCGGGCCGCCCTGTGATGTCTAATTGGCGCGAAGGTTGCCGGGCCCTTTGAACTAGTCGGGGCCCGGGAGCTCCCGTTGTCTCTGGGCCTGAATGCCAATGCGCGCCTGTTTATTCTGTCATTTCCTGCATCGATTCGCTGCATATGTTATGCCTTCGCCGGGGTCCGGCCAAGGAAATATTCTGGTTGATGAGCAGTACTGGATTCTCAGGGCAGGATTTGATGAGGTGAATGAGGTGTAATTCACCGTTTAGTGCATTATGGGTAAAAAAAAAAAAAAATAGCTCACGTGGGTGAAGCATAGTAGATATCATTCTAAATGCAAAGACATGCCTAAGGCATTATTGCATGCTATCAGTGGTGCCCAAAGTAGGCCTTTCTGTCACTGATGGCATGTTGATTTGAACCAATCGGATGAGTGCATAGTCCTTGGCGAGGCCTTGCATGTGATGTGGCCATAAATGGAGGAGTGGACGTGCATCTTGGTAGCAGGTGAAGACTATCTTTTGGTGGTTGACTGCTGCTAATTGGGTACGTGCTTGCTCCAGTCTGCTCTCTGTTACTCCATTCAGAGACCGCTGGAGCTTGCTCACAACCCCCCCCCCCCCCACCCACCCCCGCATGAATGAAAGGAGGCCTCTAACTGGTGTTTCTAGGCATAGGTCTGTGTTCATACCACTACCTCTTTTTTTTGTGTGCCATTCATCCTAGGGGCTGGCTTTTGACCAGCAGTGAGTCCTGAGCATTTTTGTATTTTTTCGGTAATGATGAAAACTGGTAATGGTGCTGTCCAAAATGGCTGCTTGGAGGTATTCACACAATTCTTTTGCAGACTCTCACAAGAAGGTGTGAACGGATCTCTGGTCCACTTTTTTTGAAATGGCGGTGTGGGATGTGAGAGGGAGAGAGGGAGAGAGAGAGAGAGTGTGAGTGCGCAGTCTCGTAAAGAAACGAATTGTTTTCTCAGTTTTTTTAACACCTCTAACACACTCTCAGACTCCCCTTCGGGGGCCTCCGTGCCCACCTATTGAAACGGAAGCTTCCGGGACCGGCACCTTCTCCAGGTGTGCACGACGGACCGAAACATTGCCTTTTTGCGCCGTCGCCTCTCGATTTCCACGGACGAGACGGGCAGCGACACCCCCCCCCCCCCCGCCCGGACCGAGCCGAAAAAGGGGGGAACGGGCCGCCTGGAGGGGACGGCGCGAACGCCACGGGGCGGACGTGATTCGCCAGGCTAGCGCGCGTAACTCGGGGAAACCGCGTCGCGTTCCGCTGCTCCCTTCGGGACCTTTCTTCTTCTTCTTCTTGATCGGACTGAGGAAAGGAACCGCGAGGCCGCGCGGCGACGACACATCGCCGGGACCCGGCGCGCTTTTGTGTTTTTTTTTTTTTGTCTCCGGTTTGTTTACGGCTCCTCGGCGTCTGGCAGGAGTTACGGAGCGCTGAGAGCCGGCGGTACGCCGGCGGTAAATAACGGCCCTTGCGCTTAAGAGCAGCGGAGGGGCCCGCCGGTCCGGTTCCGGAAGCTTTAAGACGCTCCGCTCTGTGTAAATATGCCCGGGGCGGGAAAGCGACGAGCGGCGAAGGCATATTTCACCGGGTGTGTGGTCGGGCAGCGCCGTGTGTCCAAGAGCCGCGCGCTTTGTCCCGGCTGCCGACTAGCCGCCTCTGCTCTCCCTCCAGCTCAGACCCAAACAGCACGCAGCGGAGGTAGCAATTAAGGTTCTCGCACGTACACACCCTGTGGGGGAAAACCGTCCCGTAGATGCTCTGCCTTTTGTTATCGAAGGCCACAGCGCCCCAGGGTGGACCCCTTTCAACCCAGTGCCCAAAGGCCAGCCTGGGCACCGGCCTTATGAATGTTTAATGAAGGGTTATAACGCGTCGCAGGTGCCGGGGAGAGAACGTAGGGGGAGCAGCAGCGGAGGGAGGGAGAGAGGAGCCGGTGTCTTTCTTGGAGGTCAGGATTTCCAGATCAGAGGCGCCCGCTGAGCCCCAGTAAAAGCCGAGCTCTGCCTCTAATGGCTGTTTACCTGTCGCCTGAAGGGCAGGTGTGCCGAGAGGCGGCAGGAAGGCGCTGGATGCGGAGCAGGAAGTGGGCGGGTCTTCAGTGCACTCAGCGTGGGGCCACTCAGATCAGCCGCATGCTGATTCGTGCGGGCGTGTATACACAGACAGTGACACTGACACACACACAAACACACCCTCGCACAAACAGATGCGCGCGCACACACACACACACAGGTACGGCGAAATGCAATGATAAATTTGTGTTAATACTTAATGGCATTTTGATCTGAGGTCCAAAATATGAATATGAGACAAAAAGTATGGACAGTCAGCTTTTATTTTCGTGGCATTAACATGTCTGTTGTTTTACCATTTTACAGAAAGCTGTTTTTTTTGTGTGAGCACCCATTTTTCGGCTGTGCAAAAGTAAGTTAACAGATGACTGACAGGTGTTAACTTGCTCAGGTGTTTTTCTTTTGCTTGGATTTTTCACACATGAAAGAGCAGCGAGAGACTTGTCTTGGTCTGTGCC
>CM077292.1:6784398-6814398 GCA_039654925.1 Anguilla pacifica | reverse complement strand
AATGAAATTATGGGCTGTGGGTTCGCTGTGGATTCGCAGTGAGTTCGGGTTCTGCCCTTCAGGGTGTTTGCGCTCTGAATATTAGCTCATCTGAGGGCAGTGGTAGCCGTAGCGTAGCGTAGCGTAGCCTTATGTTCTTATGAGTAGCTGGTTTATATATAAACGGCTAACGCCTTTAGCAGCAGCGCCGCGGAGGGCCGTTTGTGTGTAATTGGGCCTTATTTTGGGCCTTATTTTGGGCCTTATTTTGAACCTTATTTTGGGCCTTATTTTGGGCCTTATTCACGGCAAGGTGGCCTCTGTCTGGGATCCCGCCGCGGCAGGGGTGAGGGCTTTTGTTCCGGTCCGACGCACCGGGCTGGTTTTTTTCGGCGAGGCCCCAGCGAGAACGGGGGCTTTTTTTTCGCTCCGATCCCAGATTACCGCGAAAGCGCTCCGGCGGGTCGCGGCCCGCGACGCTCGGGCTAGGGGGCCGCACCGCTGCGCCGTCTGGAATCGCGAGCCGGAGAAGGCCGGGGTGGGGGAGGGGGGGGGGTTCGGGGGGGGGTGTGCCGTTATTCCGATTATCAAGGCTCCCGTACCTGAGAGAGACCCCTCCCCGTCTCCATAAGGAACTCTGTCATTTCCTGTTTGTTTTTTTTTCGGCTGGGCCACAACAGTGGGGCCAGCCCTACAAACACAAATGTCTGTGACTGACTGAGTGAGTGATGAAGTCACGCCATTGGTCGGCCGAGTTATGAAGTCACGCCATTGGTCGGCCGGTGTTGGGTCCCGCCATACACTACTATTATTTATTTATTTATTTATTTATTTATTTTTGTTTATACTAATTATGTCCTCAGCTTTCCCACGATCTGTTTCTCGTCCTCTCTGTGAAAATGCGAGTGGAAAGCAGACTTCCCCTCTCCACGTGCTTCCCCTCACAGAAAAAAAAACAAAAAACGGCAAGGAGATATTTTTGTGGGGGGATTTTTTTTTTTGTGAATGGCTTTTTCTTCGTTTCCTCGAGATGACGCAACAACAAAAAAAAAAAAAAAAGGAGGGAAAACAAAAGGCTGGTGTTTGTTTTGGAAGCATCTCTCTGGGCGCACCGCACGGGGTTTGTGAAAAGGGGAACAGCTTGCCTGTCAGTACGGCTGCGCCGCGGCCCGCTTTTCTACCGCGTCTGAACGCCGAACTCGCCACAAGCTGTTTCTCTAATTTCAAAGACGAGAGGAAGGGAATGTCTCCAGGAATACAAAAGCTTGATCTTTCTTCCCCCTCGTTTTTCCCCTCTTTCCTTCCACGTCGCAAACGGGTGGCTTTCTTCTCTTCTCAGGGTCGAGAGAGAGCTGTGTGGCTTTATATAGTGCTCTTAGAGATTTTATTGAATTTTCTGGGGACGGAATGAGGATATTGCTTCACCCAAGGAGTATTCTTACAATACCGTTATTGAGCCAAAGGGGAAGAAGTCTCAAAAAGAGCTTCCCAGCACCAGCATTTTACAAATACTGTTTTTTTTTTTCTTCCATGTAAAAGGCCAGCATCCCATAGCTGCTAACTGCACAGATTCACATACCGAGCAGGAGGTTTATAAATGTCAGTGGACAGTGACCCAGATGAACAGCACAGAAGCAGCACACGATTTTACTGCAGGGTTTCGCGATATTTCATTTGCTATGCTGTGCAGTGTTCTTCTTCACCGTAAAAAAACTAGCCTGTGTTTAGACACCGAACTCTACAGTACTGGTATACATTTCATGGAAATGTGGGCCATTTGGCAGTAGGCTTTCTTTCTTTGTAGGGTATTTGTCGTGCTTTAACAGTGTGTGCACTTCCTAATTGAATCCCTCGTCAGTATTTACACACAGTTTGCAGTCCTTTACGGTATTGGCAATATTTCTAATGAAGTCATATTTTCAAGCAGCGATATTGACTTTTGAGGCATGGTGTCAGAATAAGAATTGTTTCATGTTTTCCATGTGCTCAAGTAAAGTAATAGGGTTCGGTTTCAAGTACCTTAATTCAGTTTGCATTTCCAGATGATCGCTGTTAATAGTATTGATTTACTCTGGGGAAACGCTATCGGGGATGACGTACTGTACAGTGTTAAAACCTTCATGACGTACCCCGCAGAACTGTAACAAGATAACACCACCTTGAGTAACGGGAATTGTTAATGTAAAATATTAGGGCTGTAAAACCGGGCAGACTGTTCCTGTAAAGTAAAGAGGATATTTCGCGCGGTGAAAATAATTTATTTAGAAGTTGCGAGTGGTCGGTCACATAAAAGCCAGCAGTTTTTTTTATGGTGCCATTTAAATTGCGGGTACTTAATGTTACCTTTTTTCCTCCGCTTGCCTCCGGCGCTTTCTTTTGTCGTTTTTTTGTCCGTTTTTGGTGCAGCCGCTCCTCCGTTGCTTAAGAAACCGTCGGGCTGGCCGCGTGACCCTGCGCCGGGGAGGCCTTCCGCCTTTGGAGTCGTCTCGGGGAGGGGGGGGGGGGGGGGGGGGGAGTGCTTTCTGCGCTGACCCCCCAGCACTGCCTGACCCGTCTGGAGAGAAAGACGCGGAAACGCTCCTTTCACAAGCTTCCCCCTGGAGCTCGGGGTGCGGGCCGGGGACAGCGACGTAAAATGTGGAAATGGAGAATCAGGAGTTTGGGGGGGGGATGTATTCGGCTGAGAAAAGAGTGTGTGATGGAGTGAGTGAGTGAGGCACGTGCACATTGAGGAATTTTCACCCCATGAAAGGAACTCCTGCTGGGTCCCGCCACCCAGCCCCCCCGGGCCCCGCACAATTTTTTGAGGGCCCCTGGAATCGCCCTGACCTCCCCCCCCCATGCCCCTGGAGGGAGGGTGTGTGAGTGTGAGAGTGAAGGTTTGCGCGCAGAACTGTGCAGAGAGGGGAGTGTGTTACCGAGGGACTGTGAGTGTACGAAGGGGTGTGTGTTGCCATGAGAGTGTGAGTGAGCGATGGAGAGGGGGGTGTTAATATGTGAGAGGGAACGAGTAGTTATGTTTTTGTGTAAAAGCGGTCATAGAAATGAGCGATTGGGAAAGATGGTGTGTGTGTGTGTGTGTATGTGTGTGTGTGTGTGTGTGTGTGTGTGTGAGAGACATACTGAAAGACTGATGAGGCTGATGTTACTGCCACGCTGTTAGCCTGTTCTCTCCCCAGAGACAGCCCAGCTGCAGCGTTCCTTGCCTAGTTGCACACCCCCCATTTTGGGTGGAGTGGGCGGAGATCTGGGAGGGGGGGGGGGGTTGGGCTGTCACAAGAGCCATTTTCATAATTGCTATCTAATCCCTGGGCTGTTGTGTTTTCCTCGCCGCTCGGCGACGGAGGTAAGAAAAGGACGTTGTTTTTGGAGTCGCTCTTCGTATCTGCGGGCTCCATCGTCTCGGTGACACGGTGCGGGGGACGGACGAGAGGAACCACCCCCCCCGACGGCCACGACGAGCCACGTCGTCAGATTGGAGTGACGGGGGGGGCGGGGGGGACGGGCGGGGGGGTGAAAGTTGATTTAGTAAGAGCAGACTCACGTTACACAGCGAGTAAACGCCGCAGGTTGCTCTGATGTCGTCTTCCCGACGAGCTGTCTAATTACGCGAAGGTCTATTTATGGCAAAAATGATTGAATCTTGACAAAATGAAGCTTGACAAAATGGTTAATTTGAAATGTACTTGAGTGGAAGGAGAATAACTGTTGTATAATGGGTGCTAATCTCTTACTTTGTAGATGCATTGTACACGACTGCAGTGATTAGTCTTTTTCTTTTTCCCTCTTCCCCACGCTCATTGTTAGATTGCACATGTGCTAAATCTTTAAGGCTATATATACTCAAGAGTCAATACTCTGAGTATAGATTGTGCAGCTGCATGGCTCTGATTAAGGGAGGCTGAACAGTTGGGGGGGGGGGGGGGGGGGTTGTGAGGTGGGCTGGGAGGCCTTCGATGACCTGGGGCAGAAGGTTCCAGGGGGAGTGGAGGGAGGGAGGGGGAAGGTCAGGTCGTCGCAGCGAAGGAGTCCATCGGCCAAACCCAAATTTGGCCTGACGAGAGGAGTCCCTGTAGGAAGGTGCAGCTCCTGGCTTGCGTCTTCTTCACTCACGCACTCACTCACTCACTCACTCACTCACTCACTCACTCACTCACTCACTCACTCACTCATTCTCTCTCTGGGCTGTCGATGGCCCCCCAGTCGTGCTCATCTGCTCAGCCGGTCTCCAGTTGTGTGATTGGCCGGTCGATGCAGACCAAACAAGCGCGCAGCGTTCGCTGTTTCACCATTGTTCGTTCTGCTTTTGAGGGCTGAGATTCCATCCCACTCCACACAAACGGCCAGTTTTTTGTTTGTTTTTTTTTTTCGTTTGTTCGGAAAATCTTTCTTTCCCCGATGCCTACCGGTGTGTGCTCCATAACTGTCGACGACCGTTTTCTTACGCGTTTATCTCTTCTGTGCGATCAATCCAGCTTGGTTTTTATTTCTTAAACGGCATCAGTAGGCTCATCGGCCAACTTGGCGATCCGGCCCAAAAACGTCTGTAGTTACGCGGTTCTGCTTCAGAATCGCAGTCGCGGCTGCCTTTCAGTACATCGCATTACGTTGCATTGCAGTTATTTTTGCAGACGCTTTTATCCAAAGCGACGTACAGTAACTCCGTGCCTAAGGTCGTTGGAACAACTGCAAAAGACTGCGTCGACCCTCCCGGTCAGCGTTGGTTTTGGGAATAAGATTTGCTTGTTCGCACAGTACGCAGAGTTAACACCGGTGTGTGGACAGCCCGGCCCAACTGCCCACGACAGAGAGGTTCCACACACACGGGCTTGCTGCTTGTTAGAGCAGCTCCAGTGTCACGCTGCACTTCTAGAGGAAGGCTTTCTGCACGGGGCTGTAGTCCATGTAGCCCCGGCCTGGATTTTCTCAGGCTAACAGGCGAACCGGCGGTAGCCCAATTAAAACCCGGGGGGCCCAGGTGTCTCTGAGGAGCCGGTGAGGTGCGCCAGCGCCCCCCCCCCCAACCCCCCCCACCCGGCTGCGCCCGTGCAGGACAGGCCTGCGCGTTACCTTCGTTCTGAGGCAGCGTCGTCAATACCGCTAATTAGCTGCACCTCCAGCGACTCCCTCAGGCCGTGCGTAGCGCCGCTGTGTGTGTGTGTGTGTGTGTGTGTGTGTGCGTGTGTGTGTGTGTGTGATGCAACTCAGCTCGACCGACTGCATCTCAGTACTGTGTTGGAACCTATTGCTTCCTTCAGAAGTACGTGTCAGGGTGGTGTTCGTGGAGGGATCAGTTGAACCCGAAGCCGCTTCCTTTCCCCCGGGCTTGTTTGGCCTCTGGGTGTTGCAGGTGCTGGAACTAGGCCCCTTGGGGGCCTGTGGGTGATTCGAGCGGCGGTCTGGATGCGGAAAACGGTGAGGCGCAGCCGTGTGTGGGGAAGGCCGTGGACAGGTAGAGGGTGGGGGGGTGGGGGCCAGGGGCAGGGAGGGAAGAAAGACTGCAGTTTACAGGAACACATCCTCCATCTTAACACAGCTGTTCTCTGGGTGGCTCCACGGTGATACAGGGAGCACATCCTCCATCTTAACACGGCTGTTCTCTGGGTGGCTCCACGGAGATACAGGGAGCACATCCTCCATCTTAACACGGCTGTTCTCTGGGTGGCTTCACTGTGATACAGGGAGCACATCCTCCATCTTAACACAGCTGTTCTCTGGGTGGCTCCACGGTGATACAGGGAGCACATCCTCCATCTTAACACGGCTGTTCTCTGGGTGGCTCCACGGTGATACAGGGAGCACGTCCTCCATCTTAACACAGCTGTTCTCTGGGTGGCTCCACTGATACAGATACGAGGAAGCTCTTTTAGACACGATGCTAGGGAGCAGCTGTACGATTTTATGTTGCATGATATTCAGTCATTTTGGGCCCCACGTTTTTGTTTGGCTATGGGCCATGGTCCAAAAAACCACCTCTCCAGTCATGGGGGGGGCAACGGTCTTCTTCTCTAGAACAGGGGCCTGCAACCCCGGTCCTGGGGCGAGGTCCTGCTGGCTTTTGCTTTCACCTTAAAATCAGCAGCCGGTTCAGACCTCCGAACCCAGGCGAGGCGAGTCAACTGAGCAACCGGGCTGCTTTAATTCACCGATTATGCGCAGGGAAAAATGAGAACCGGCACGCTGTGGCACTCCAGGATCAGGGTTACGGGCCCCAGCTTTTGAAAGGCTTCTGTTAAAAATACAGCTGTCTGAATAGATAATATCGAATACGGGCTTGCCGTTTAAGGCCCTCTGAGTAAGAGCACCTGAGAAGAAAGTAAATATTGTCGTGTCGTGTGATATAATTGGATTCGCCGGCGCCGTTTGCCCTGGGAGACGAAATTCGTATTTTGTTAATGTGGCTGCGTTCCAGACCCCGCGCGCGGTGTAGAGCTCGCAGGAGTGCGTACTACCAAGGGCGCCGACGTGTAGCTCGCAAGTATGCGCTTTGGAACGCTGCCTGTGTTTCGTTTCTGTACTTGAACCACCACTGCCCCCCCCCCCCCCCACCCTCCCCAATTTTTTTTTCTTCTCGCCAAATTTTTAAAAAAAAGGAAACTTGAGAGTTGACAGGGAGCGCTTTGAGTAAATCGTGCAAGACGAGGCTCCTGGGGGAGCCAAGATGGGGGCTTCTGAGAGGGAACTGAGGGCCGGTTACCGGCGGCAGGCCAGCGGGGGCTAGCGTAGCGGCTCTACGCAGCGCCGGCACGGGAGGGTCTCCGCGTCCCGCTCCACCGCGGTCAGCCGTGCACACAGAGGGGGTGGGGGGGGGGGAGGCGGGGAATCCTAAAGCCGACAGAAATGTGGCACTTCACTCCTCCAGCCCCCCGTCTGCTTGGTTATACATGTTGCACCCGTAGCAGAAATATTTCTGGGTGAGTAGCGTGAAGCTTTTGACAGTTCTTTCAGTTCTTTTCCTTCTTCCTTCCCCCCCCCCATTCCCCCCTCACTTCTAAATGCACTTTGGCATTACGGCGTATAGGCAAATGAAAACAAAAAATAAATAAAACAGATTTTTTTTTTTACCCGCTCACAGAGGATGATCCACGGACTCCTTGTGCTGCGTTTAATATAAACTGAACATGACACTCGCTCTGCAGGAGAAAGGGAAAGAGGGAAAAATCCCCAAACTGCTCGCGATGGAACACTGCCTTTGATTCCGTTTGCTTTTTCCTCCGCGTATATTAAGCTGAATGATTTGAAGGGTTCTTTGTTCAGTGTCGATTACCTGTGTTACCGACTCACTCGAAAAATGTTTCGAGGCGCGCTCTGGCTGCACTGAAGCGGATTGCCACGCAGAACAAGATTTGATCGGTTCGGCTGTCTGCTGAATTGAACCAGCGACTCGAGATCTGACGCAAAGTCACACATTACGGTGTTTTCTTTTATCCACAAACAGTCATGTGTGATGATAATTATTTCACAAATTGCCAGGCCTAATGTACAAAAAAAAAAAGGAGGGGGGAGAGGGTGGGATGGGGGGGGGGTTTATGGGGTGGGGTGGGGTGTATCCAGTCACTTTAAAATGTATACTGCTTCCAGCATAATAGTCTAGGTAATTTGTTAAGTGCTTATAACTCCCTTGCTCAAGTTTCCGCGGTTTTGCCTGGAGCAACCACTTAATTAGCATAATATTAATTTTTCAGAAGGGCTTTGAGGAGCGCGCCTCCGTTTAGCCTTTTTTTGCCGGTTATTATGAAAATATTTTTGCAATTTGCGGGGCCGCTTACGGCTGGGGGGGGCGGGGGGGGGAGGGGAGAGCGCGTGGGTCCCGGCGTCGGGGCCGAGCGGCAGGCCCAGGTGTCCCTGCCGGCCTCCTAACGAGCTCCGAGCCGCTCCTGTCGGTCTCCATGACGACGGCGGCGGCGGCGGACGGAGCCCAGCCGGGCGGAGGGGAGGCCTGGCCGACGCCTCGCCTCGCCGGGAGAGCGAGCGAACGCTCCCCCGCTCACGTTATCGCGACGTACGGCGCGATATTACCGGCAGCCCTCCGACTGCCAGACAAACCGCTCTTACCTCCCGAGCTATGTCGCCCCCTATTACAGCTCATATGGGGGAATAAAGTGTGATGCTTCATCTTTAAAATTCTGCAGACTGTTATCAGGGGCCTGCGGTCTGCTTGCTAAAGCTCTACATGAATTTTCCTCCTCTGACCCATGTCTGTGCAAGCTTGGCTTGGGCGAAAAGATGGGAGAGGGGCGACATAGCTCAGGAGGTAAGAGCGGTTGTCTGGCAGTCAGGGGGTTGCCGGTTCAATCCAAATGTCGAAGTGTCCCTGAGCAAGACACCTAACCTCTAATTGCTCCCAACGAGCTGATTGGCACCTTGCATGGCAGCCTTTCACCATTGGTGTGTGTGAGTGTGTGTGTGACTGGGTGAATGTGAGGCATCAACCGTAAAGCGCTTTGGATAAAAAGCACGATATAAATGCAGTCCATTTGCCATCCATTTGCATCGCCGGAACGCGGCCTTGCCTCCGCGCGCCATCAATCTCCCGCTTACGTTTCGCCCCAAATTATTCCCGCCTTAGCGCTCGATCGGATGCGTACCTGCAGATATGAGCGCTGACGCGACACCGGAGAGTCCAACCGCGGGGTTCTCTCAGCGTCCCAACGCCATTGGTCGGTTGCCTTTCCTGCTTTTATCCTGGAGGTAGATTCCGAGCAGACGTATGTGATCCATGTGCGGTGTCCCCCCTCCCCCCGCCCCCACCCCCCCCCCCCTTTTTATTTATGTAATTTTATCACGTGCAGGGCGTATAACGCATGGCAGTGGGTAAGGAGCTGGGCTTGTACCCGAAAGGTCATAGGTTCGATTCCTGGAGTAGGGCACTGCTGTTGTACCCTTGAGCAAGGTACTTAACCTGAATTGCTTCTGTATATATCCAGCTGTATAAATGGCAAAAAAAAAAAGTGTAGCACTGTGGGTTCGTCCGCTCGTGGGGGCATCTTTGGTGGGGGGTGGGGATTTAAAACGGGACACGGCCTAACTTGGACAGCCAGCATTTGGAACACCATCCTTACTTCTTTTGGGGTGAGTAGTGGAGCGTCTGTTGTCATGGGGCAGGTCTGGGGGGCGGATTGGAGGCTGCAGTTGCTTTGTCAGATTGATCAGGGGCTGGGATCTGGGAGCATGTAGTCCTCCAGCGCTGGTGGCATGGCCGGACCCATGGTAGGAATTTGAGCGGGCTTTTGATGTGCTTGGCAAATTGCGTGCTTTGCTGGCGTTGTGGGCGGCAGCGCAGTATAATGGGTAAGGAACTGGTCTTGTAACCTGAAGGTCACAGGTTCGATTCCCAGGCACGACACCGCTGATGTACCATTGAAAAAAGGTACTTAACCTGCATTGCTTATATCCATGTATTTATGCATTTACGATGTTATCTTTGTCATCATGAGAATATGGGTCACATGGCCGGTCATTGGTCATGTGACGCAGAGGGGCGGTGCTTCGGTTACCTGTGGGGGACATGGCTTTAGAAGGCCTCCTGTTGGGAGCGAGTGGGGACATGCCTCCGCCCGCTGATGTGCGATTTGGCGACGCACCTCCCCGCCAGCCGTTCTCGCGGCGCTGGCGCGAACGGCGGCCCGTAAATCTGCGAGCGGAGTGCTTTGGGCCTGTCACTCTGCGTTTGCTCTAAGCGCCTTCCCCTCGCTCATCTCCTCAGCCTAATTGCATTGCGGTTATCAATTAGGGATCTATTTGCGTGCGCTAGAGCCGAGATTGGACCAGTTCTTAAAAAGGGCCAGGAGCATTATTCCCCGCTCGCGAATGTCCCTCAGATTCCGTCCCAACCTGCCGTTTTCAAAGTGTATACTTTCAGAATTTCTCTCTTTCCTTCTATCTCTGTTTCTCTCTCTCTCTGTCACTTGCGTGTGCACACACACGCACACACACACATACACACGCACACACACGCACACAGCTGTCAGCTGTTTCACGCGGAGACCCGCAGTTTCGTGTGACCCATTTCGGCGACGAGGCCCATGCCCGGGCAACGCGGCAAGCGTTTGCCGAAGTCTCGGCGTTTAAGGAGTGACAGTGAGCCGCCTCCTGGCTCCTCCCCCAAGGTTACCATGCAGCTGAACCCATTAAGGCCGATCTGGCCCAACGTGACCCGTGACATCACGGATTAAAGTAGGGCGCTGACAGGAATTGGGGTTGATTATGCGCAGCGTCTTTTCAATGCGGAAGAAAATAAATTCAGATTTTTAAAAAAAGTTGTTTTTTTTAAACCTAATAAAAGCGGTTAAATTCATAAACGAAGGTAACATTGACTGTGCAGGATTCACCCTGCCGCTCCAGTCTCCTGTATGAGGCACAGGGACTGAACCCCTGTGATATTATTGTTATTTTTATTCCGGCTTCGCTCCGGCCCTTATGAACAGAGGACTGCAGAATGACACATTTATGCGGCTGGAGATTTACCGAGGCAATTTAGGTTAAGCACGGTGCCCCAGGGTCCAGCAGTGGCGTGTCCCTTTCCCCCAGCCCCCCTGGACCGCTCCTTTCCCCCGCTCTTCCGTACGGGTGCCCTGCTCGGCGGCTGGGGGGGGTGGGGGGGGGCGACGCGGTGGCAGAAATGTAACTAATGGACTAATCAGCGGCGCCCGGTCCCGCGCCGCCCGGACCTGTCAATCAGGGTTAGCCGCCGTCGGAGGCGTTCCGCGCTCTTACCGTCGAGGCAGACAGGCGCGCTCGCTCGCGCGCGGGCGCATTAATATTCCCACCGCCGGCCGCTAACGCTAACGCCGCGCAGCAGCCCTGCTAGCGCGCCGCCGCCGCCGAATCCGCGGGAAAGGCTCGGCACCCCAATCACGCACGTCGGTGACACACGCCTCACCGGGGGCGGGGTGGGGCGGGGGGGGGGTTAACCGGAGCGAAATGGCGGGTTCGTTCGCGGCATACGCCGTGGGGAATTATTAGCGGCGCCGCCTTTTCGCCGGGCCGCGGCGGCGCGGCGGAAGGCGCCGGAAGCCCGTAATCAGCGCCTCCGTGCGCCATTCGAGACGATGAAGGGGGGGGGGGGAGCAGGGGGGTGGGGACATCGCCGGGCGCATTGTCTCACTTTAATCAGCTTGCTTTGAAAATCAACACACAGGAAGCAGGGAGAGGGGGCCCTCTGATTGGGGGACGGGTAAAAAAAAAAAAAAAAAAAACATGTCTGGAGGAAAGAAAAAAAAAAAAGAGCCTGCTTGTTGTAACACAAGTGTCTCTCCTCGTTTGTTTATTTCTTTATTTTGGGAGAAGGACCCGTGTCAGTCTGCCCTAATCAGCGCCGAAAGTCTGAATTGCGGCTAATCAGCGAAACATATAAACGAATAAATATAACCGCGCCTCGCCCGGGGTGTGACCGCGGCGCGGGGCGGGAGGGGGGCGGCGCCGGCCGCCGTTAGCGCGCGGCTAACCCGGAACGCGAGCGCAGGTGCGCCGTCTCGCTCCGGCGCCCCCCCCCCCCCCTGCTCTCCGCCTGACCCGGGGGTCCTTCTCGGGGCCTTTGTAATGGCTGCTTGTTCGGCTGAGCCGAGCCTCCCGCGGTTTTCGGGTTGGTTGGAGCGGCCTCCGTTTGTTTATCTCTGTCCCCTCTTGAAGTCGTCTCGGGCCGCAATGAGAATTCACGTTTCGGGGCATGTTAGCGCCGAGCGGCTAATGAAAGATCTTAATGAGATCTGTTTTAAGCCCAAAGGAGAGAAGATGCAATAATAAATTGTCACTTATAACTCATGTTTTCTACAGTATAAAAGAGATGATCCGAGTTGCTTTTTTTTCTTTTTTTCTTGTGCTAAGGGCATTTTAAGATGCGTCTGACTTTTAATCCTCTATTTATTTGACGGCATTTTTAATACAGTGGCCTGCTAATCCAGCAGGTTTGGCGGAGGGGGTTAAAAACTGCTCTCGGGAAGAGGATTTGACCCGTGCTTAGGCCATTTCGCTCGTACTCCTTGGATCAATACGCTCTGACATCTAAACACAGTTACTTTGATAAAACAAAATATAAAAATCCTGGCTGGGTTTGGAGATGGCAGACAGTCTTGAGGGCCCCCCCCCCCCCCCCGGCTTTGTGGAGAACCAGGGCTCTCTGTCCCTTGGGGGGGGGGGGGAGAGAAAGGCCATCTTTTTTCCTTTCTCCCCGGAATGGCCCCCGTCTCTCCTTTCATTCCTGTTTACATTTTATCTGCACCTTGCAGCCAAAGTGCGGATAACTCAACCCATTTCGGCTGCGTATAATAGTATCTCTCACCGGCAGCCCGATGGGAGATTCTCACTGAGGAGAGGAGAGGAGAGGGGAAAACTCACTAACGTCACCATCTCTGAGCAGTGTGTTTTGTCTGTCTGTCTGTCTGTGTGTGTCTGTGTGTGTGTCTGTGTGTATCTGTGTGTTTTGTCTGTCTGTCTGTCTGTCTGTCTGTCTGTCTGTGTATGTCTGTGTTTTGTCTGTCTGTCTGTCTCTCTGTGTATGTCTATGTGTCTGTATGTTTTGTCTGTCTGTCTGTATGTCTGTGTATGTCTGTGTCTGTCTGTCTGTCTGTCTGTGTATGTCTGTGTTTTGTCTGTCTGTCTGTCTCTCTGTGTATGTCTATGTGTCTGTATGTTTTGTCTGTCTCTCTGTCTGTGTATGTCTGTGTGTGTCTGTATGTTTTGTCTGCCTGTCTGTCTGTGTGTAAATTATTCTAGCATCAGTATGAGTTTTCCCAGTTTGACTAATGCCTGTTCTGTGCCTGTCATTTTCACCTGTCTTTATTTTCTGTGGTTATTTCTGACATGTACACATCACCGTTCCTGTGCTGGCGTCTCCCCCCCCCCCCGCCCCAAGCAGAGCTATTCAAATTTGCACACATAATGAGAGGCTGGGATATTAACTGTGGACGCTGTAACTGCAAATCCCCGAGCAATAAGAAAGAAGCCGCTTCTCCTGTCGAAGCATGTTATTACAAGATGTGGCAACTCCATCCATTACTGCAGCCTCTCAATCACAGCCCTGGCGCTCTCTGGGAGGTGGCACTCCACCGTGCTTTGTGTAGGCACTCAGTGGAAACTGTGGCTTTTTTTTTATAAAGACCGGCTGTTAGCCCTTATTTTTTTTAGCCTTCGAGAGTTCTCTTTCTTATGAACACGGACAGGTCACATAAGCAAATGATTGATAGAGTGAAGATTTTTAAAAAAATGATATTCTTTTTAAAAGGACGGTTGAGGAAGGCTGAGGGGGATAGTGCCCAAGGACACGAGGCCTTAACGGTCGGGTGAAGGTCAGGTGAAGGTCAGGTGAAGGTCACGTGGACCGTCCGTCGGCAGGGCCGAACGGCTCGCGGGCACCGTGCGTACGGCGGCCATCTTCCGCTCGAAGCGGCGGGGACGCTGGGCCGCCGGCGCCGCCAGTCAGCGCGGCTTTAATCCGCGGGCGTCCGAGCTCCGGCCGGGCGGGCGGGCGGGCGGGCCGCTCCCTCCGCCGGGCCGCTTGCGTGCGCACGCACAGCAGAGACGCCGTGGGCCGCCGCCGCCGCCGCCATTTCCCCAGAGGGCCGAGGGGGAGAAACGGGTGGTGGGGGTTTGGGGGGGGGGGGGAGGCCTGTTGTCTGTTGTCACCACGGAGAAAAATGGAGAGAGTAATTGCGTTGTTCCAGGGCCTGAGAAATCCCATCAGCCCTGGGCAGCCCTGTCAGAAAGTATAAAGACGGCGCTGAAAACTTAACTCGCCGCGGACAAGCTGTGCAGCGGAGGCGAGGAAAATGACTTACAATGGCTAGGGGAGGACGGTCAGATTATCTATCAGGGGAAGCAGATGAAACAGCTGTAAGAGATGTAGGAGGGCTAGCGGAGCCGGGCACTGGCTCGTGTATCCATTACAGAGATCGAGCGTGATAAATGTGAGTGATGTTGATAAATACCCACACCGCCTTTTATCATCAATTGCCTTCCCCCCCCCCCCCCCCTCCGTCGAGCGGGCCGTCGCCGATGGGCCTGATGACCCCCCCCCCCCCCCCACCCACCCCGGAACGTTTCGGCTCCGGGACGGGGACCGCTCCGCTCCCTGGCGCCGGGCCCGGTGACGTCCCGCTTGCTGTACGAACGCGGGGGGGGGGGGGGGGTGTCGGTGGGGGCGGATTTTAGCGGAAAATGACAGGTGGGCCCCTTTGCCGCCTTGTGTGCTTCGCTGTTGCTCTTTTGCCAGCGTTCGTGGGCATGCACAGAATTAGGCTTTTTCCTCAATCTCGCCATTTAACAATTACGAGGTCTAGACAAACGTTTATGGGACGGTCAAACCCCCTCCCCCCCTCCCCCTACCTCACTGACTCTGCAGTGATTTGTATGTCACAAGTGTCTCAAATTGTGTCTCGAAACTTTCCATTACTGTGGAGTTTGCCATTAATTTGTCCTTCTCCTGTGAAAGGCGATGTGTATGTGAACGCACAGTGCCTGCCCTGCTGCTGGTGCACTTAGCTGTGTAGTCCTGCCCTTTCTGATGGGTTGGTTATTAATGCTCAATATTTATTCTGCTTTGGAATTAATTGAGGCTTAGTGCACTCTGATTCCTGGCTCCCGGGCAAGTTAATTGTGTTTTGAAAAATTAATAAGTTCTCTTTTTTTCCCCTCCCACTATCTAAAGTGTTGATGTTTTTGGAGCGAAATACCTGAATGTATTGTAGAACAGAACAAATTAACATTGCAGAGGAACAGAGGGACCCTGGCATTCATTGTGCTTGCATAAGCATTCTTGTCGCCTTCTGCTAAAATGTACCTTGACCCTGCCTTACTGTATCAGAGAAGGTGAACCACCCCCGTCTACACGACTACAGATTGTGCTTGATATCACACATGATTTCGTTTGGTAGAGTTAGGTATAGGTTTGATATCGCTGGTTTTAGGTTTGGTAGGGTTAGGTATAGGTTTGATATCGCTGGTTTTTGGTTTGGTATGGTTAGGTATAGGTTTGATATCGCTGGTTTTAGGTTTGGTAGGGTTGGGTATAGGTTTGAGATCGCTGGTTTTTGGTTTGGTAGGGTTAGGTATAGGTTTGATATCGCTGGTTTTTGGTTTGGTAGGGTTAGGTATAGGTTTGATATCGCTGGTTTTTGGTTTGGTAGGGTTGGGTATAGGTTTGATATCGCTGGTTTTAGGTTTGGTAGGGTTGGGTATAGGTTTTATATCGCTGGTTTTTGGTTTGGTAGGGTTAGGTATAGGTTTGATATCGCTGGTTTTTGGTTTGGTAGGGTTAAGTATAGGTTTGATCTCACTGGTTTTTGGTTTGGTAGGGTTAGGTATAGGTTTGATATCGCTGGTTTTTGGTTTAGTAGGGTGAGGTATAGGTTTGATATCGCTGGTTTTTGGTTTGGTAGGGTTACGTATAGGTTTGATATCGCTGGTTTTTGGTTTGGTAGGGTTAGGTATAGGTTTGATATCGCTGGTTTTTGGTTTAGTAGGGTTAGGTATAGGTTTGATATCGCTGGTTTTTGGTTTGGTAGGGTTGGGTATAGGTTTGATATCGCTGGTTTTTGGTTTGGTAGGGTTGGGTATAGGTTTGATATCGCTGGTTTTTGGTTTGGTAGGGCTAGGTATACAGGTATACAGTAGGTTAGGTATTGGAATTGTGAGTCTCGTCAGTAGTGGATCTTCTGATAGTGTATGATTGTGTGATTCTTTTTCCTGCCCTCTGAAATGAGGTGGTTTTCCTCTCAATAAAAGAGAGAGACGGGTATTAGGCTCTGTTCCCGAATCAAATGCTGGTAGCCTTCCCAAAAGACTTGAACAGGAAGGATGTGGAAATGCCCGAAACGCTCATCTCCTTTGAGTGCACTTCCTGCTGTTGATCTGGCGTTTGGTCTCGCAACAATCAGGTTGCGAAGCGTCTGAACCCAGCTGTTTTCTGCCTCGCTGATTTCCTTCCTCTCCCTTTTTTCTTCCAGATGGTCACAAGAACAAAGAAAATATTTGTAGGCGGATTATCGGCTAACACAGTAGTGGAAGATGTGAAGCAGTATTTTGAACAATTTGGAAAGGTAAGATCACATTGGGCTTTTTTTTCTCTTCCCTGTCTGTTGCTAAGCTGAGTGAGAGATCTGAGAGTGAGACGTACGAATGCGTGCACCTTAGACCCAGCTCTCAGAAACGGGGCTTTTATTGTCGTCCTCGGTATAATGTAACAATCCTCGGCTGAGTTCCTGCGTCGAAGGAAAGCGACGCCGCTGACCGGAGGCCCCGGGTGCTGCCGCTAACGCGCTAACGACGGGAGACGTGTTTCTCGGCTGCGGCCTGCCCGGCGTAGGTGACGGTATCCTGTGTGAATCATCGCCGCCTCTGAGGAGTTTTCACCAGAAATGTAATAAGACGCGGTTTTGTTGCCGGGGGGGGGGGGGGGGGGAACAATAACGTTTTTTTTTATTTTTTAAAAACGGCTCGGCAGGACTTCTGGGCGATTTAAGCCGATGTGGGAGGTGTGCGTGGTGCTCAGGATCTGACTCTTTAGTTTATGGAAACGTGCGTCAATACTAACACAGGCACGGCGACGGAAAAGTAACTAAAGCCACTTCTGAGCGGCAAGTAAATATTCAAAAACCTCTCCAGTAATCATCACGACAGGAATGGGCTCGACGCGTTCCGACTTGATTGAATGACTTGATTGACTTGATTATACAAAGTTTTTTTCCCTCCCCCTTCATAACCGTTCTCCCCCTCCCTGTTTGCCCTCCTGAAGGAATTCTCAAACGCTCTTCTGAGGAGACAAACAAATCAGCCCCTGATTGAGTGCGCCTTCCGCGCCTTTCCCGCGCGAGAAATCAGGGGCCGGGCCGCACCGCGCCGGGCGGAGAGCGGGAAGCCGCCGCCGCCGCCGCCGCCGCCGCCGCCGCCGCGTCTGTCTCCCGCCATTTGCGCCTCCCCCCCGCGCCCCTCTGTCAGCCGCCGCCGGGGCATTCATTAAACGAACCCGGGCCGTCCAATACAACCTGCCACCCGCGCCGCGCGCTTGTTACCGCCAAGAGCCAATCTGGGGGGGGGAGGGAGGGAGGGAGGGAGGGAGGGAGAGAGAGAGAGAAAAAGCAATTCATTTAGTTTTTCTCTCTCGGTATACGCTTTAAAAACGGGGCACTCCGACAACAGCAGCATTATCCGTTTGGGGGGGGGGGAGGGGGGAAGGGAGGGGAGGGGGGGAGGGGGCGGGGAGACAGAAATGAAGTCGGAAGGGGTTGGAGAGGGGGGAGGGGGGGAGGGGGCGGGGAGACAGGAATGAAGTCGGAAGGGGTTGGAGAGGGTGGCGAGGGGGTGGTTGGAGAGGGTGGCGGGGGGGGGTGAGGGTGGGGGGGGGGGTGTCAGTCAGCTGTCTGGGACGCGCTGGTTGGGAGCGCTGGAGTAAGTCGAGCTGATTCGCCGCCGCCCAGCGGCGGAGGCAGTATCCCGGGCCGGGGGGTCTCGGGGCAGACCCCGCGGTGCCCCCGGCTGCCTGAGCAGGTCCCAATTAGCGGGACCGATCGGCGGGGAGGGGGGGGGGATGGCGGTTGCTCGCGGGTTTGAGAGCAGGAAGCAGGTGGCGGGGTCGCCGGGGGTTACGGAGTCTGTCTTCCTGTGCGGGCGCGTCTCTCCTCTGCTCGCGCGGCGGGCGCCGCGGCAGCCTGAGGACTCGGATCCCAGCGCGCGCTGACAGGGCGGGGGGGGGGCAGGGGGCTGGGGGGGGGCGGGGGCGGGATGCTTCAGGGTAAGGGCACGGCGTTGCTTCGTCTGAGGGCGCGGGTGGCTCCTACAGTGCCTGTTTGCATGCAGCCCCATTTATTATCGGTTTCTGACTTACTCCGGATGTTGGTCGTTTTGCTTGTATGTTCAGCGTTTAAGTCGTGAAGATGTCACCTATTTACTGTGTCAACTGTGGCATTGCACATACGCTGCCATTCATGTAGTACATTGCCATTCACGTAGTACATTGCCATTTACCTAGTACATTGCCATTCACGTAGTACATTGCCATTCACGTAGTACATTGCCATTTACCTAGTACATTGCCATTCACGTAGTACATTGCCATTTACCTAGTACATTGCCATTTACCTAGTACATTGCCATTCACGTAGTACATTGCCATTCACGTAGTACATTGCCATTCACGTAGTACATTGTCGTTCACCAAAACAAAACCAAACACTAATGAAGCATTACAAATGCACAGGAAAGGGAAGGCTATACCTTTAATGATTTATCATTATGTAAGATAAGTAAAGCGGCCATGACCTCTGTCCCCAATTCTCAACCTTTCGCAAAGGAAAAAAAAATTCAACAAGGCCAAAATTGAGCCCTTTTCATCTGCAACTAATCACGGTGGACGGCTTAATGAGTTGGGATGGCTTATGCTTAGTCATTGGTTTACCCTAATCGGCTTGGGGTTGTGTCTCAAAACAACGCGGTCTTATTTGGCTAAGCTGAAACAACTCCTGCTTGCTTTGCCCCCCATACCCCCCCACCCCCCCGCCCCGCCCCGCGCCCGACCCCCCCCTCCGCACGCCTGCCCCCCCCCCCCCACTCTCGCCTGCGCGCGGTTTCCGAACCACTGGCCTTCCTACAATCAGGCCTTTATCCGCCCCCTGTCCTGGTTCCCATGTCCCGCTGGGCGGGGGGCCAGCTCCCCCCAGCACGTTTCACCTCTTCAGGGCTCACGGCTCCATCCACACCTCCACGGGGGGGGGCGATGGGTGCCGGAGGCAGGGGGAGGAGTAGGCGGGGCGCGGACGGGGCGCACTTCCTGTCGGGCGAAACGATGGTACGCCTGGCCGAGCACCTTGCTGGATTCCGCTCCCCACTGGAGGGGGGGCGGGGGGACAGGGTTGGAGCCTCGTCGTCACGGTGACATGTTAGTCGTCCTTGGCACCCCTAGCATACATGCAGACCTAGAAAAAAAGGGGGGGGGGGAATCCAAACTGGATGCTGTGCTTGGCGAGGGAGAGTCTGTCTGTGGTAAACATGAACGAATATCATGCTTGCCATTTCGTGTGCACCGAGAATGCAGAATTCGGATGGGTGGGAGATGAAGAACGCCGCGTGCCCCTCGCAGTAATGACTGCGTTCAGGACTTCATATTAGTTAATTTAGCATACCTGCCGGACCGCTAGCGTTTAATAACAACATTCTATTATTCCGGAGCGCGGCGAATAAAAAACAGTGCCGAGGTCCATTAGCGCCTCGCGCCAAGCTTCCTGCTCTGCTGAACACAGCCAGCCACGCTCAGACGCCTCATCTGAACCGGTAAATACTACAGATACCGCGCGCTCCTCCCGGTCAAATTGTTTGTCTGCCACTAGGGCGCTACGTTAAATAGAAAGTGTCCAATTTAAATACCGATTTATTTATTTATTTATTTTTGAATTGTTCTTTCGGTGAGAGTAACGTGCGTCGCCTTGTGGCTCGTACACGGTTTTTTATCGGATTTAGAAATGAGATGATGGAGGTGATTGAAACTCCGCGACGATTTCGCTGTTTTTCCAGTTAGAATCTGTCGTCCGCTTGGCTGAGCGTCTGTGGGCGGGGTCTGTAGTCCCGTTCCGAATTGATCGAAACGAAAGGGCTGAGTCAGCGACCACTGCGAAATGGACGAAGGGTTAAACTCTGAAGACCGAGGAAGCGTCCCGTCCCTTTCACTGGGAAGCCCTCCCAAACATATGCTAATTCCCCGCATCTCCGGGACCCCGGTTTGGTACTAAAAAGGTAGGGCAGATAACCGTCTGTTAGTTCCAGTATTCAAAGACAGAAATCGAAGGGCGTTTCACTGCATTCGCTGTCCAGGTGAAAAACACCGAAAATTAAATCGGAGCAAAAATTGTATCTCTGCGATCTTATCAGAATGTAAGCATTGCTTGAAGAAAACAGGCAGGCGCGCTGACGTCCTTTTCTCTTTGTGTCCAAACATGACACGAGTCCCAGCCTTGTTGGCATACATCTTTGTGCCGTTTGCTTTATCGAATTCTTTTTTTTTCCACCTCTGTCATTGTCGATGACTCATCTCCCTCTCCGGCTTTGTCTTGTGCCCGCGTCCGCCTGTGGACGATGCAGAAATAGGTCACACGGAACACTGCTGGCCCCTGCTCAGGTTCTGCTTCCTCTAAATCTCCTTCTAAATTTCCGGACGTACCGGAGGGTCGAGCCATTTTTTTTTTCGCAGTGTCACAGCCAGGCCGTATACGCATCAGAAATGGGGATCAGAGCAGAATCGGAAGGTGTCTGTGACGCGAGTACCATTGGCCATGAAGCTCTTGATTGCACACTTTGTAAAAATCATTTGTGAAAATATTGGCAGGCGGAGTAGAAGTATTTTCCGGCGTTGGAGAGGGAGAAATGCCTTGGCCGTGTGGGCAGTGAAGCTGGTGGGTGCTTGTATTATAAGGCACTTAAGAGGCTAAATATGTGACCAGAGATCATTAAGCCAAATGAAAACTGGCTATTTTGGTATCGTGGACTAGCTGGGGAATAAAAAATTCTGAGCTCTTTTTCTGATTCAGCTTCAGACTGATTAGGTGGGTCATATATCACAGTTACAGACTGACGGCAATCATCCATCATCGGTACATTTTTGAGTGTTAACATGGCTCAGGTCATCAGTGTTATCTTCTGTGTGTGTGTGTGTGCGCGCGTGCGAGCGTGCGTGTGTGTACTGTGTGTGTGTGTGTGTGTTAGTGTGTGTGTCTGCGTGTGTGTCTACCGCGTGTGTGTGTGCGCTCTGTGTGTGTGCACTGTGTGTGCGCGCTGTGTGTGCATGTGTATTGTGTGTGTGTGTGTGTGTGTACTCTGTGTGTTAGTGTGTGTGTGTGCATGTGTGTGTGTGTCTCTGTGTGTCTCTGCTTGTATGTGTGCACTTGTGAGGGCCTGGGTAAGAGTGAAAGGATGAGCAGTTATGGAAGGATGACAAAGGAAAGCCTAAACCTTTTTCCTGACTTTTGAGTTGACAGGATTAGTTTTCTGATTACCAGCCCCCGCCTTCCCGCTCCCACCGGGGGATTAGCATTTTTCCTCAGAATGAAACATTTTCTCATTTTCCGGGATAGACGCATGTTGCCCCAGGAATCCTGGGAAACCGGACGCGTTTTGATGCATACGCTATCAGCAAAAACACGTCGCTCATATTTCAATAAGCTGGACTAAATGGGGACAAATATGCATAAAGCTGTGGGTTCCAAACCTGATAGCTGCTGGTGTATTTGATGTCACTTAATTAAGCAACAGAACGTCATTTATATTTATTAATTGACATTAGAATGCACATGATATGAACTTCGCTAGCCGAGGTTCGTTGCCTGTGGTCTGTCTTCTGTGAGAGCAGCTTCATGGAATTTGTGCTTAAGAATTCTTCATTGTATAGAAAAACTAAATTAGTTTAATCTGCATTTTCTGAGTCATCATAAGCCGAGACAGAATCCATGTACTCTTGGCGTTCAGAGTTTCTTGGTGGTGCAAGACTAAGCCGTACAAAGTTATAATACTGTATATAGTAATAGTCAAAGTTTGTGTTACAGAACGTTTCATTATTTTACTTTTCAGCACTCCGATTAGGTGCTAAACATTAGACAATGTAGTGGATTCAGCAGAACAATATGATATTGATGTTTGTTTTGCAAATAAAATTCATAGACTGAGGCCTGTGTTCTCTCACGTAATACGCTGTAGCCTATAAAACATTTCATATGGGCCTGTGCAAAAATACAAACATAGCACAAGGGCCTATAATAACTACAAAATAGACTGGCCTATTATAAATAGAATAGACAGTGGCCAGTCATAAATAAATCCTCTAACACTAGTGATTGCTCTTCTGCATTGTTGAACCTGACATGGGTGGGGCTGCAGGGGGAGGGGCTGAGGACATGCATGCATTTCATTTGGACCCACAAATCTGCTCTGCGGTTCTGAGTAGAGGCCAATTGAACGTACGCATAAAAAAAAAAACCTATTATAGTGTTTTTTTTTTTCCAGCTAAGATCTATTTCCAGCCCTGGTCTGCCATCAAGCAGCCATGAGCAGAATGAAGGGCAATTGATTATCTGGTTCAGAAAACTGTGCCATGCGCCACTGACTCGTAGATTGTAGATTTTCAAGATAATTAGTCATGTTAAATAATGCTGCATGAACACGGCGTCGCATAAAGTAAACAGCACTGCAGATGGCCGTCTTTTATTGGTCATTTATTGTTGACTGTCACGCCTGTGCACACTGTCATTGGGTAGAATTGTTTTTGTTTTTTTATAAACGCAGAGCTCACTTCTAATCTGACGGAAAGTGACGCGTTTGTTGGATAAATCGCGTGGGGCTTGTTTTTAAACGCACGAGCCCCGTAGCCTTTGTTTTCCGCTGTTTAACTGCGCGAGCACCTGAAGGCTTCCTCTGTTTACCTCGCACCTGCGTGCCGAGCGGGCGAAGCGGAGCGTGAATTCGGCGCGCGGTCGCTCCGCGTAGCCTCCGTCCGCTTTCCGTCGCGCCGCCTGACTTCCAGAGAAAAGCGGCAGTTTATTTTAAAATTTAAAAAACGATGAAACTGAGAAAGCGACCGGTTTAGTTGAGAGAGTCCTCTCCTCCCAGTGTCGGGACCGGGGCGGGGCGGAGCAGGACCCCACCGAAAGCTGGCCGGCCGGCCGACCGAGCGGTCCTCGTTCGGAGAGGCGCGACTGCGGGCTCGCGTTCGTCCTCCATCCGCCATTACGGCTCAAACATCGCCGGGGCTTCTTTTCCTGTCTTTCTTTCTTTCTTTCTTTCTTTCTTTCGTTCTTTCTTTCTTTCATTCTTTCGTTCTTTCTTTCTTTCTTTCTTTCTTTCTTTCTTTCGTTCATTCTTTCGTTCTTACGTTCTTTCTCTTTTTTTTTGGAAAAGCCTGTTACTTTGAAGAATATCGAACAGAATGGCAGTGGTTATTTTTTAGAAAAATCAAAAGTTGATGGGTTTCTGGGATTTGACTGCGGCTGAGCGCCGGGGGGGGGCGGGAGGGGGGCGGGGGGGGGGGGAGAATCCCCGCCACCTTCTAACAGTTTAACAGCGCAAATGATCTTTAAACGCGCGCGCGTGATGAAAGTCAGACGCGCGCCCAAAAGAGTTCCCGCCCCGCTTTCATCCCCGCGCCGTCACCCCCCCTCACGGCCCGAAAAAAATTTAAAAAAGGGAGGTTTAAAAAAAATAAATGAAAAAGCAAAAAGGAGACGACTGAACTTATTACAGTAAAAGGGAAAAAAGGGCCGATTGCAGGAGTGATTTAATATTCCCTGTGACCTTTTGTTTGCTCAGTGCGTTGGGAACGTTTCCAGGAGTCAGGAGTCGTGGGGGGTGGGTGGGGGGGGAGCGTTTTAAAAGAGGCGCTGGAGAGCAGGAAGTTTTACGGCTTCTGTGGCAGTGCGTCCGGCTCCCCCCCCGCTTCCTCCCGGCGCTCTTCTCCCTCTCCCCTCCTCACACGGGGGGGGGGGGGGGGGTTTCTCGGGCGCAGGTCGCCTTTTTAAAAATTTTTTTTTTTTTTTTTAACGGCGGCTCTTCCTGTCTCTCCGTCGCTGCCGATCGGGGCCGGAGGTGCCCCTAGCGCGCCCACCTGCGGTTTCCAGGAAGTGATGTCGTCGCAGGTCCCGGCGAGGGCACGCCCGATCAGCTGTGCTATGCCTCCCCCCGCCCCCCCCTCTTTTATGCTTCCGGTAGGTTTCCTCAGGGTGAGATGGGATTGGCTGGCCGGTGATTCGCCGGGTCATCGGTCAAAGGGCCAGAGGTCCCCGCAGTGCCACTTAAGGAAGGTTCTGTTGAAGAAGATCTGAACTTGATTGGATGGGATTTTCTGCACTCCCTCTGTCTCTCCCCCTCTCTCCCTCTCTCCCTCTCCCTCTCTCCCTCCCTCCCTCTGACAGAATGTGTTAAGGGTGGTGTGCGGCAGTCCTTTTGACGGGCGGGAGATGGACGGACTTGTGAAGTGTGAGGTTAAAGCGCTCTTTCAGATCGCCCGCGTTTGAAGATGTTGTCAAAGGAGCTTCCGGAGCTCGGGTTCCGTTCGTCCCGACGCCGCGCGCCTCCCTATCAGATTGCTTTTCGCCCGTCTCCCCCCGCCCCTCGAAAGCGGGGAGAGCTCAGAATCCGCTCTGACGCTTTCCGCAGGCATGAAACGCGCTGATGAAATCAGACGGAAGGAGCTGTTAGGGCTTTAAAAAAAATAATAAAATAAATAAAAAAACTCACACCTTATTTTCGGAGACGTATGGGATTTTTCAATCCATAAATTCGGTGCATTAACCTGTGGAGAGAGCCTCGGAGTTGTAATAACTTTCCAGTCAGGGGCCACTTGTGATCTGTAAATGAGGGCTGGAGGATGGGGGGTTGGGGGGGGGGGAGCAACCTCCCAGACCACAGCCCACAAATTAATCTCCCCCCCCCCCATAAAGGCTGCTGCTTTGCGTGGCTGAAATGCGTCCCCCCCCCCCCCCGTGGCGTGCGTGCGTGCGGGCGGGAGGAGGAGGAGGGCTCCTGCTAATGGGCGATATTTCAGACGGCACAAAGGGCCCGGCGAGGCCGGATCCGGCGTGAGTGACAGCTTCCTCGCCGCCGCGTGCGCCGACAGAAAGCCGAATGAGAAACTAAATTACGGTGTCATATCGCAGGGACTCTTTGAGGAGATGCTGAACCTGTTTTTGAGGGGTTTTTTTTTTTGGTATTCTTTATTTGTCTAAGTGATTTTTTTTTTTTTTTTTTTGCTGAACCCAATCCTCGTTTTTTCCTGATGCCATTTTTCTGCACCGGCTCGTCAAAAACAAACACGTTGCTTTTCGTCGTTCTTTTAAAAAAATGTTTTATTTTTAGGAAAGCGGCTATGTCGGTGCCTGCTTAAATTCGCAGCGTGAAAACGCGCAGTAAAATAATGGAAAGATAAACGGAAAATAAATAAATAAACAAACGGAAAAGCGTCAGAGTAACACTTACTGTCTTGTCTTATTGTCCTTACGCTCACGTCTTTGTACCAGAGCTATCGACTGCGTGAGATGTAGCCTTGCTAAATGGGCTCGGAGCCTCCTCGGGCTACCGTGACAATGGTGTTACATGACACGACTTTGAGGGGGAAACAAAAAACCCAACCACCGGCGATAACTCCCAATCAGAATTCTGCGGAAGCGCTGGGTTAAATGTCTTTGTTTCGTTTCCTCCTTTGCCTAGACAGACGCCGGGTGTCTTTGTCCGTAGAGTGGTTGATTCGGAGGCTTAATGAAGCCTCGGAGGTATTGGACACCTCACAGAAACACCGAGCCTTTGCACGGGCGGAGACGGACCGAGTTGCACTTCCGCAGCCCGCTCGTTCAGGAAGTCCCCTGGACGGGTGCCAGGTGGCAGAGCCTAACGCTTAACGGTAAATACACCGCCGGCGTGTCACGAAATACAGTCATTTGGAGATGTTGATGTTCGACGTCTCGGCGCCTCTACGGAGGGAAGGGGGCCTTTTCCCGCTCGTTTTTTTTGACGTGTGCGTTTATCGCGAGCCGACTGACCCCGTTGGGCATTCTGCAGGGAAGGAGGGAGGGAGGGGGGGAGGGAGGGGAGGGGGCTCGGGTTGTTGTTTCCACAGAGTGACACTTTCAGGTGTGGACAGAGGGCAGTCCTCGCGCAACACTAATTAACCGAAAAGCCACTACATCACCTGGCATTTAATGAACTTTCAAAGCGACCAAGGTTGCGGGGCGGGCGGGCGGGCGGGCGGGGGGGGGGGGACGGACTTTGCTGACACGCCGTTCGCCATTAGGAGACGCTTAAGAAGGAGGCCTGCTGTGCATCGACTCGGTTCAGGGCCGTGCGACCGGCTCATGTTTCCCCACGCTCAGCTGAACGGCCGCAGAGCAAACCGGTTCCGTTCTCTCCCGGAAACGGTGGAGTGTTACATTTAACCCTCCTGTAAAATATCGATCTGTTACGAGGAAGTCGAGGTGATCGCGACTGAAAATCGTGTAAGATCTGATCAGCTGCCCGGTATCGTTTAGAAGCGAGTTTAAGTGAAAATGGCCAACGATCGAGAGAGATGAACGGGGGGGGGGGGATTTTTTTACTTGTGAGCAGGTGCTAGTCACTCCGATGAGCATGACTGCAGCCTTCAAAACTCCCGCCATGAATTTCAATGCAAATTCAGTTTGGCACCAGAATATCGGATCATGTAGAGAACTGACAAGAAACGTTTTTGATGCAGCACTATTGTTTTGATGTACTAATATGACTAAACATTAAAGCTCAAAGGTTATTTCAGCAGAATTACATTGAGTATTCAGGTTAACGTGGACTCAATGTATAGAAACCGTATATACAGTATATAACCGTATTCTGATAATGCTATTAATAATGCATTTCATGTCATTTTCCTTGTGAAAAAAAATAAAAGCTTATTTTTGTATTTTCTCATAAATTATTTCCGTTGCAAAATCAAAGACCACATTGACATTGTCTGCAGATGGAAATTTTAATGAGTTTGTGACATTGGTTGCTGTCGGGTGAATTGAAAGCCTGTGGGTTGGGGGGGTTGTTTGGTTGGGGGGGGGGGGGGGGGGTTGGTTGGGGCGATGCCTGTCTGCGGGGGTGTGGCTGTGCCCTGTTGGGCTGTTTGAGGTGCGGTCTGTCTGTGACGACACGCTGCTTCTGAAACGTTGGCGTGTGTGTGGCGGCAGGGAGGGTCGGAAGGCGCACCTGCTAATTCCGCGCATTCCGCAGTTTTCCGGTGGCGAGGCGGGTCTGTCCCGACGCCGGACCCCTGGCGGCGAGGCCGGTAACCTGATGCGCCGCGGCCCGTTTCCCGCCTTTCCCCGGAGTTCTCTCGCGACGGAAAAAAAAACACGACAATTTGGGCACTCGACAGAAGCTTTCAGCCAAAGCCTCGCGCGGAAGCCGCGTTTAACGTCTCTGGGAAACCGTCGCTGGGGCCGCAGATAAGTAAAGCCGCGATTAAAATCGGCGGGCGTCGCCGAGACGTTCGCCGCGAGACCCGCGGAACAAAGGGGGGGGTGTGGGGGGGGGGGATTGGGGGGGCGGACGCTGAAGGGGATTAAGATGAGAGGGACTGTCTGCCTTTGAGGCGGGGAACCTCTCGCAGATGCTCGGCCTCGTTTTGGCTCCGAACAGCAGCTCAGCCCTGGTTGGTTGTTTTTTTGCTCTTCGCTCGGGCCTGGTGAGCACCCTGGCGCAGGAAACGGCTTTGCCTCATTTCCGCCTTTCATTTCCTGCCAGGGAAGGGAGCGGGCCCGAAAAGAGTTTAAGGAAACCCTGCCGGGCCCCACCGCTCCTGGGCCCCGCCCCCTCCCGGGCCCTGCCCCCTTCTGGGCCCCAACCCCTCCTGGGCCCCACCCCTCCGGGGCCCCGCCCCCTCCAGAGCCCCACCCCCTTCTGGCCCTCTCCGACCTTCATCTTCTGAAGCTTTGTGGAATGGAGCCGGGGTGGGGCGGGGCGGGGCGGGGCGGGGAGCGTCTGCCATTCGTGGTGCTCACTCGGCGGCCGTGTGATCCGGGGCGCATCCTCAGAACAGAGTACAGCGGGGACGTGTTTAGGAACCAGGCCCCAGAGAGTCAGAGAGAGTGAGAGAGTGACTATGAGTGAGTGAGTATGAGGGTTTGTGTGTGTGTGTGTGTGTGTGTGTGTGTGTGACTATGACTGTGTGTGTGTGTGTGACTATAAGTGTTTGTGTGTGTGACTATGAGTGTGTGTGTGTGTGTGTGTCACAATGGAAGATCATGTGATCTGACCATTACGAATGCACAGACCCGCCTGTTACAGCCAGACTTACTGTGTACTCCATGAGCAGGAGCAGGTAACTGAGCCTGTGGCTCACATTCTGACTGGTTGTCTTGTTTACAGGGGGTTCTGGATAGCTTGGCACAGTGGAATTGTTGATTTGGTAATTAAGGATAGTGCATCTTTTCTTTGGCCCTCTGTACAGAGATGAAACCATTACATTTTAGATTATTGAAAGAATGATTGTCACGTTTATAAACATTACTGCTAATACATGGGATGTAGTTTCTTGTGGATGAGGAGGAGGATGGAAAAGTCAACGTACTCGAGGTAAGGGTGCACCTCTGATTACGGTTTGCGGAGAAATCTTTTTGATAGAAAATCTGCTGTATCAATCACTGATCCAGACAATTGCACAGCTGGGCTGCGAGTTCTTGTGTGTGGTAGTTTTGGCCCTGTTCATGGACTAGTGGTTAGAGGCCAGCAGATGGTGGGATCGAAGAAAAGGGGCCAAGCAACTCATGAGATATTGTTCATTCTCTGCTATTATTGGCAGCTGTTCTGTATGGCTGGTCTTTATGCTGCTTTCTCTGTACTTGAATGGTAGCTGACTATTTAGTTTTGCACGTCAAAATGCAATTTGTATTGCTATATTAACACCCGACAAGCGCTAACTTCGTGCATAAGAGATTTATTTGTTTTTGTAACGTGTTTATTACATCTGGACATAATTTATGCGTGTGTGTGTGTGCGTGCGTGTGCGCACGCGCGTGTGTGTGGGCGAGCATGTGTGTGTGTCCGGGCCTGTGTATTCATGTGCGTGTGTGCGTGCCTGCGTGTGTGTGTGTGTGTGTGTGTGTGCGTGTGTGTGTGTGTGTGCGTGTCTGCGTGTGTGTGTGCGTGTGTGTGTGTGTGTGTGTGTGTGTGTGTGTGTGTGTGTGTGTGTGTGTGTGTGTGTGTGTGTGTGTGTGTGTGTGGGGGTGAGCAGAAACAGTGGCCTTCACTCAGAGCGGGAGGCTGCAGAGAATAAAGGCGAGCCCCGGCTCTCATCTGTGGGCCCCAGCTTAATTAAAAATGATCAGGGAAGCTGGAAGATAGATGGGCTTGTTGCGTTCAGCTGCGATAAATAATTACATTTCCCGGCTTTCTTCTTCTTAGTTTGTTCCTTTCATTCTCCCCCCCCCCCACCCACTCCCTTCCCCCCCCACCCACTCCCTTCCCCCCCACACCTTTTGATCAGGCAGTCCCTGCTTAACGCAGTCACCAGGGCTGCCTGGGTGACCACAGCGCGGCTCTTAAGGCTTCTCACAGGCTGCAGCTCGCTTACCTTTCAACCCACCATGTGGGTAATTATTTCTGATCAGGAGTGAATCATAAGCTTTCTGACCACCCACCTTCTCCCTGCACGCGCGCACACACACACACATACGCACAGGCATGCACACACGCCCGCGCAAGTGAACACAAGCATGCACAACCGCACAAACACGCACCCACTCGCGTGCACGCGCAAACATCAGCAACTGACACACAAACACATGCAAAGATATGCTAATGCATGCAGACACAGAGACTCTACATGCACACTTACCACGGTCTCTCTCACAAACACGTATTACTCACAGCACACTCACACGCACACACAAACTCACACACACACGCACACACGCACACACACACACACACACACACCTACACACACACACTCACACACAAACTCACACACACACACACACACACACACACACACACACACACACACACCTACACACACACACTCACACACAAACTCACACACACACACACACACACACACACACACACCTACATACACTCATGCACACACAAACTCACACACACACACACACACACACGCACGTACTCACACTCACACACGCACACGCTGGCACACTCTTTATCCCTGGTCGTGGCTTCAGATACCGTTCTGTGTGCCTCCTGCTGTGTTACCATCGCTGACTTCCAGCTGACTGGCCGCTGCTGACTTGTCTATCTGGAAATGGGGGCTCATCATGCCAAACGCTGGCGTCGCGGGGACTTCACCCAGCGCGTTCACAGACGAGTGTTCTCCGGCCCCTACGGTGGCAGAGACGCCGAGCAGGTCCCCGACACACGAGTCCCGATTTGTCCGGTCACAGCTGTCACGCGCGTGAGAAGGGAAGTAAAGCGATAGTTGTTTTTAACTCGCGCGACAGTGGGGAAGCGATATGTCGGCTTATCTGATGACACGCGTCGGACGCATTTTATCCTGTTCCTTAAAAAGGCTTTGAACCGCGCACCCGG